>JAWWEN010007833.1:0-26369 GCA_035582955.1 Sycophila texana | reverse complement strand
GGGTTTCCGTTGCATTACACTTTTCTTGGCCTAGCCCCTGCGCCGTAACGCGACATAAGGAACTTCGTTCCAAAAAAAAACGCGAGTATTTCGCTATACGGTGCCCGAAGCTCGCGAGAGAGGCGAACGGACGGTGGATAGGGCGCGTTGATCCTCCGCGCGCGCGGCCAGTGACGCTATGGCGCAGGAATGCGCTCGCCCTTCGCCAGGTACGCGCGCCGTAGCCCACACCCCGGGCCTCGAGAACCGTTCATTCCGAGTCAGCTTCTCTCTCATTCGCCTTTCGACGGCGGACGACTCGGCGAAAGAGAATCTCTAGGCTTTTTTGCGCGCGCCTGAGTGTCCCTAGGATGCCGGCGGTTCGTTCCCCGCACGCTTTTACCATCTCCTTTTTTTTTTTTTTTTTTTTTGTAAGGCAACGACTTTGTTTTTTTTTTAAGCTTCTCGCTTGTTCATCGCGCGTTTTTCTTGTTTTACTTTAGTTTAATTTTGTTTATTTTTTCCAGTTCTATGCGTTTCCATGCGTCGGAGTCAAATATTTTCGAACCCATCGAAGAGGAGCACCTAAGAGATCGTAGTAGACGAATAAAATTCGTTGATTAGAGGCATTTGTTATATTTTATTGTAAAAAGTGTACATACTGAAATGTGACACAAGTGCTATAGAAAGCCACGAGAAACGTAAATAACTACGAGTACAATAATCGCGCGACATGCATGACTAGTCATCCAACGGTAATTAGTGCAATAAAAAGGTGTAAATCGCCTATATATATTTTCTCTGTCCTTATGCTTTAACCTTTTTACCAAGACTACCGTGTCAACTAACAGATAAAAAAAATTGTTATAACAGTGTAGTATCCGACCACCCACTGCTCGATAAGAATAAAAGAAGCCCAACTATATAAAGCTGAATTAGTGAAAAACTACTATAATCAGTAAAATTTTACTAAAAATTAATGGGAAAAGCTCCACTATTTAATAAGTATTGGTGCAATTTCCAATGATTTTATAGTTTTTTTTTCACTAATTCAACTATATAAGAAAAACAGGCGACAATTTCCTCGTGATATTAATAATCTCGAGTGAAAACGAAAACAAAAATAATTTCCTCGTGGTATCAAAGAGCCCGAGTGATAACGAAAACCAAACAGAAAGGAAAAAATGAAGGCAGAAAGGCCCGCTCTCGCAACGTAAAGCGAAAACAAAACGCATTGTGTCCGTCGCGATCGCGCCAAGTGCACGCGGCGATGGCGAGCGGAGAAAAGGGGCTTATCTCCGTGAGATATCGAGAACGAGCCCTTTACAGGTACGGAAGCCGGGGGTCCCTCTCTCGCTCTCGGCGGCGCTCTTTTTGCCGCCCTCCCCGTACGCTCGCTCGCTCGCGCGCGACTCTTGTATATAGATATACAGATGTATACAGAAGTATATATATATACACGTACGGGCGGCGCGCTCGTTACTCTTGCCAGCGCGTTGTTGCAGCGCTGCAGCCTTGAGCCTATTCCACGCACGAAAGAGCCCACAGCACGCCTGGCTGATCGCCGACGTTGTCTCGCTCTTTCTTCCTCCCTCTCTCTCTCGGTGTCTTGCTCCGTCCGCGTGAAACCGAAGCTAACGAACGAAGATAAAAAACAGAGAGAGAGAGGGAGGAAGAGACGAAAACAACGAAGAGAGCCGGCTTGGCTGGCCTGCGACTCCTTTGAACCGTTATTCCTGCTAAGGAGGATGATGAGCCTCAATTTTAGTGTGAATTACGTGTACTTTGCTTTCGCTGAATTTTTTGTACTGTAGCTGTCGTTTAAATGTGTGAACGTTTTAATGAAGAAAAATGTATATAACTCTGTATAAATCGTATGATTTATTTACCTCGACCTGATATCGTTGCTTCTGACTGAAAGAAGTACATTTTCAAAAAGGCTGGATTTTAATTGGCCACTTACGTTTAAAGTACTAAAGAAAAGTGAACTCTTCGAGAATCTAATTATTGTAAACTTTTTTTGAATGATGCTTTTCTTCGTTAGAGGTGATAATATATACCTAACGACGTACTAAAAAAATGACTGCAGCTAATTCTGTGCAGGACAATTGAACTGTCCTGAGATGATCGAGAAACGAGAACTTGCATAAAATATCTACGTTTACTTATGAGTCTATCTCTAATTCTATGTTACATTATTTTTCTTTTTTTTTTTTTAAAGATTAAATTTTTGGGGCTGAAAAGTCAATTGAATCATCATTTGTATTTTACTTGCACTTGAAATAAATGTGAGTGTAATTTAAAAAAAATGAAACATGTTGATCATGATTTTCATTCACGATATTAAAGAAACAACATTTCTTTGATCAATCAAACTGAAATGCTATACATTTTTAAAAATTCTGAATTTTGACGTCTTATCTTTTAATCAATCCTGAGATACCTTCTTTCAAGGCTTCATAACATCTAATCATCGTTTTTTAAAGAAAAAAAAATAGCGAGAACATTGTGTCATCTATTTAAATAATGAGTCGCCTAATGGCAAAGAAATTTCATAAACTGACATCGTTAACCGAGCGAATGGAAATTTAGGTACGCAGAAGGTGGGGTTGAAACTCTTTAGATTTCGATTTTCCCCTCGTCTTTTTCACGCCCTTTCAGAAAAAAGGCACGCGCCAGGAGAATTGGTCAACGCGCCGATCACGCGGCTCACCGATCCGGCCGTAACCCCGGCGGTTTCGTTCGCCGACAACGCGCCGTTAAAAAAGTGTCGAGGTCCCTGAATGAGGTCAATTATCTAATATTATTCGAGAAAGATTGGAGTAACTTTGACGGGGGAGCGGGCGCACGCCCGATGGGGAAACCTTCCCGGTGGAAATCGCCGCGGCCTTCCGATGTGTATCAAGTGCGAAACGCCGGGCCGTAATGACCCGTGAGACTCGGTCGGTGCTTTTTTTTTCTTTTTTCGGCTAACGACAGCCACTGGAAGGTGTATTATGTTGCCGCATAATCGCCGTCGTTTCTCCTGCTCGTTACGTCGACCCTAGCCCCATTAGCGAGTTTTACCTCTTATTGCGCCTACACCGCTTTACGCGCTTGTTTCGAATCGTTTGTTGAAAGTATTGCACTGCATGATTAATGAAGAGGTACGAAATATTTTCTCAAGACACTGTTAATCCGAATTTCTTGTAGTGTCAATATTCTTTATAAAAAAACTGTTCAAGTGATAAAATATCTGCAGTGATTAAGTGGAACGTAATTTAATTAACTTTGGACATATTTTTTTGTACTTAATCTACTTTAGAAGGAAAGATCACAAGTTAGTTTATTTAAATTCCAGTTTCTTTAATTGGAGATTCGCTGAATGCAATGCCATCTATCATCGTGCAAGGATGAGCGATGAACGAACGCAGGTGCAAGGCTCAAATCCACCTGCAACTTTCGCATTGATGAAAAAAGAGAAGTCCTTTAAAAAAACATCGGGGTCGACCCATCTATCACGATGGGGTGAAAAATAAGGAGGGACGGTATATATAATACGTGCCGCCCCGAAACGCTATTGTGCGAGGGAAAATAGGCGCGCATAAAGGGGTGAGGTAAAAAGAGAGGCAGGAGGTTCGAGGAGACGTCCATTAGGCTCGAACGAGCCGCGGCACAGGCTCCACAGTCGCTTTGACACACGCGGAGTTTATAGAGCGGATTAAATCCAGCCAGTCATCCGTTGCACCCGCATCCACGCGCAACACTCCTCTCTCTCTCTCTTTCGCGAGCGAATTCTCCGCGACCTTTTACGCGATTCTCTCGTACCGCGATTAAGACGCGCGCCGTGGATCCTCCTTTTTTTTACTCGTCGGTAGAAGGAAAAAAAGTCCTCTATACGCCGGAATAAAGAAAAAAAAAAAACAGGAACCGAGAGGCATGTAGGTGTCGTACACACGGTTCGCGCGAGTCGCTGCTTAACGGGAACGGGGACGGGGATTAGCTCGGGCCGTTGGACAAATTGCATAAGACGCCTGGGAAAGATTATCGTCCCGACGATATTATTGTACAAATAATATGCAGGAATTATAAGCGGAAAAGCTGAGCTCTGCACAGAAGTGTGCTTAATTAGCGAGATCGCCTTCTCTTTAAATTTAAAACGATGGTAATCGCTAACTCGATGAAACGATCGCTTAATTTTGTTAGTTTACTGAAAAATTTTAATTATCGCTATTTTAACGGTGATTATATTTTAACTGAAAAATGTTGAATGTTGATACAATCGCTACCCTTATACTACATGTTTGCTGCCTGATAGGTCAATAAATTTGTAATTCTGATTTTTAGAAGGAAAGCGCAGTTTCTCCCAATCCTTGTAATTTTTATAGAGTTTCTCACGTAAAAGTTGTAAAGCTTTGCCAAAAGTCGGAGAGTCAGAAAAAATTACAACGATTTTCCCATAAAAATGTTCAGTGCTTTGCAGACCGATCCTCGATTGCGTATTTTCAAGTAATCTATAAGAGAAACCCAACCGTAATTTTTATGAGAAATTTCTCTCAGTACACGATTACATTTTGCTTTTTTACATCATATTTATGAGGAGCTTTCTCCGTAAATAATATTCACGAGAAAATGTAATCAGTGCAATAGAATTTCCAATACACAGGTGATTTTTCTTCCGACCAAAAAAAAACCGCGTCGCCGCCAGGCATACCTTATAATCGAGCGCAAATGACACAAAAATCTGTTAGATCTCGAGCAAAAAAAGGGCGACTCTATTTAAAGTTCCAGACAATGTTCGCGGAAATCTTGGCCCATATTTCGTTGGGTACAGCGCCCGCGCGAAATATAATGAAAGTAGTGGCCGGATAAGGGAGAACGGCGCAAAAAAAAAGGTCGCAAAGAAAGAAAATAAAAGACGCAGGAGGCGGCGTCGGGCCGGCGCACTTTCCGAGAAGGCGCGAGGAGAGAAAAAAATCGCGCGCCGGGCGACGAGGCGGAAAGCACGTGACCTAGTTGCACGCGGGCCCCGAGCGGGGGAGGCCGGCAAAAGGGCTTGACTCTAAATTCGGAACGAGTTTACACTCTTTTAAAGCGCGGCCGTCGTGGGCCGAGCACGAGAGCCGCACTTCCTCTCTTTGTGCTATAATTGAGAATCCGACATCTGCAAGTAATTTTCGGGAGTGGGGGGAGAGAGAGAGAGAGAGAGAGAGAAGAGAGAAAGAGGCCCCTGCAGGTTCTTTATTCGCGCGACGTGATGCGCTCCGGAGGCGGCGAAGCTCCGCGAGACGAAAGTGCGTTGAGCTTTTCGCTTTTTTCCAGACTGCGAAAGCAGGCTTCTGAGAAATTTTACTCAATTTATCACGCGCACGATACACGCTTTTACTTTGTAAGCGTAAACTATGTTTGGAAATTATTTATTTTAAAGTTTTTGTTGTATTTTTTTATTGATATGTCAATATTTTGAGATACTCGCGGAAATTAGCAAGCTAAAAAAAGGGGACAATTTTAAACAAGTTGAATTTTAAATACTACCTACATTAAGCAATTAAAGTCAAATTGAATATAAAAGTGATTAATGGATTATTTAGCGATAATTTTACTGCAAACGTACTCTACAATTTTACTAAACGAAACCCAAATTTTACGTAAAAGTAATTAACGGATTATTTAAAGATAAAAAATTACTACATAAGTAGTTTACGATTTGCTAAACTAAAGTAAAATGTAACTTAAGAGTATTTAACGGATTATTTAGCGATAAAAATTTACTGCATAGGATAGTTTACGAGTCACTAAACTAAAGTCAAATTTACTGTAAAAGTAATTAACGAATAATTGAACGATAAAAAATTACTGTAAACGTTTACTGTACTGCTAATCTTGAAGTCAGGATGTATCTTTTTGCTGGTTGACGCTGTAGGCACAGCTGCTTTCAAGCTCTTTATTCGCCCAAAAAAGCTATATTCAGGGGAGACATAATAACGCGCTTAATATAGACCACATTCATTCAGTGATCAAATGTAAGACTCAAATCGCAAAGCGCAAATAACCAAGTCCACTGAAATACTTCATTCAGCGTTCACTTTAATACACTCAAAAATTAACGTCGTTTCGCAATTAACGCCGAGGAAATGTTAATTAATCGAAAAGACAATAAAATCACCGCCGAGGCAGCCGAAAAACAAGAGCGCCTTTCGCAACGAAATCACAGCAAACAATTCGTCAACAATGAAATTGTTGTTGCGGCCGGGGGACTCCCATTGTGAAGGAACAATTTGATCCCGTCGAGCTGACCGGTCCATCTCCCGACGTGTCGGAGACAATGGAGGCATTGTGCGGCATCCTCCTCATCGTGCGCCCCGCGACGCAATCGACACGATTAAACGCGAATCGGCGATACATTAAAAAAAAGGCCAAACGCACAGTGAGCGCGGGACTATGACGAATGCGTGCATCCGGCGAAGAAGAGGCGCGCGTCGGAGCCGCGACCTTGAATGCGCGCTGCAATTAAAACGCCTGGCTAATAGAAAGTGAGCGACGACGAAAGTATTCAGAAGCGCACCTCTCGCTTATTGCCTGTCGCTATTTGTACGCACCCCGCTGCTTTTTTTTTTTTATAAATAGACGAAAGCGACGGTATTGTTGGGGGTTTAGTTTACATAAATTGATTTATTTATGGTGCACGCATATAATGCTTGGGATGGTCTATTTTATTGTCTAAATAAATAAGTGGAATTTCTGAATGAAGTAGCGTATAAATCAATTAAACGCGTAGGAATAAATGTTGGTTGTAGGAAAGACAATTTATTGAGATGATCGTGATTAAGTTTTATTGAAATTTAAGAAGTTAAAAGGTTCGTTGCTTGAACGAGTATCATGGATAATGCGATCAAGATCGCATCGTTCTAAGTGGATAGATCCGTTAGAAAACTGTTTTAATAACTTTTTGCATCCTGCAGAATTTTTATCGAATTTTCATTTTTATCCTCTTTCAATATTATGCAATATTAAGTAACTACTATTTCATAATAACCTATCTTGCCGATGTTAAAATGTTTCAAGAAAAAAAATGCAATAATAATTTAATGTTAAATGGAGTAATTAAATCTGCACAAATTTTCTTAATTGAATTATTTAAAGATACGCTAAGAATAGCGTACGCCAATAATTTGCTGCCTGATGTAAGCAATTAAAATCGATTAAATCTTAATTAGTACTTTGGTAAATATTATATTTTACATGGTGATAAAACATTATTATTTTTTACTTTGAACAGTACTCATTCATACATCTAGTCACGCATAATCCATAAACGCAAATGTGTTTAATCTTTAAAGACTTACTATTGTGTCTAATCTTTAAGACCTACTATTTCAAAAGCCGTTTAATTTAATCAGAAATTAGTAGATTATAATTTTTTTTCATTCGAAAAAAAAATCGAATGTACAAAGTATTCGCATATGCACCTATAATACTAAAATATATAGCTCCCAGAAAACGCATTAGCTAATATCAGAAATTTTACTCTCTATCTCTGAAAATATGAAATTCATTTTGAAAATGTATAAAGTGACATATAAACAGTGATATAGTGATATATTTTATGTAAAATATCGTTCACTTATTGAATACGCGAAAGCCTATATACACTTTTTCTGATTTAAATAGTAGACCTTTACTAATTTTCTGGCGAATCTAACAATTTCAAAAAAATGTATGTAATCAACCTAACGCTCTTCTCAACTGAAGCACCGAATCGTTCTCCAAAAATATCGTTAATTAGCTAAAAGCCGCCCTGGCCAAAAGTAGCTCTGCTCGCGTCGAGAATCGCGTCGAGAATCGCGGAGCCTACCGCGGGGTGAGGCGCCTGCTCAGCGCTAAAATCCCCGATAAAAGCGGCGAAAATTCGCCGACAAAAATAGCTGGCGTCGATCGACGAGCGGTTCGATACCGACGGGAGGATCGCTCGCAGCAGCGTTTTCTGTCGCGTGCCTTCGCAAAAATAATCGGCCCCATAAATTAAACCGGCGCGCGCCGAGCCGCAAATTGGATCGTGAGAATTGCGCCGGCGTCACGATTATTCTGGCGCGAGCACGTGGCTTGCGCACTCGGTTGTGACTGACGAACTGTACACCCGCGGCCTGTTTTATATAATAAGCTCGTTTTTTGCCGTGCTTTTTGTTAGTCGATCATACCGTGCATTGATCTTTTGTTGCCGCTGCGCGCCGCATAATAATGACGTCTCGATTCAGAAGCTTTTGCGTAAAAAATTGTTTACTCGCATTTGCGACTGTAAATTTTCTTCGAGAATATTTCTCTATATCAACATTTATTTTACGGAATCGTACGTACCTACATTATTTTATAGTTGTTTTTTTTTTTAATTTTTGAACCGATGAATTATGAAAGTCGTAAAAGTTTTGATAAAATGCATCGTGCAAGTAGCGTAGGAGTATTTAAAAAATAATAATGTAGTAAAATTAAATAAAATAAGTAAACATTTTTATTGAGTTTCTAACCGAAAACAAAATTAAACACACCTGGATTTTGCTAAACTTTTATAAAAATTTAAAAATAAAAAATAATTATATACCATTGTTTCCTATCAAAACGTAACAAATTTTTTCATAAATATCCAGCACAGCATACATCAGAAAATAATTCTAAAAAAAAAAAGAATTTTATTGCCATGTCTCAATCATCAATCCGAATGTTGCTTAGATAAGAAAGCTGATACTGAACTCAATTCAACTATATAAAAGATAATTAGCAGTCTTTATACGGGCCAAGAAGAGCGCAAACAGATGAATATCTCGTAATTCCAGAATAAACAGACAAATAAGAAGGTAATGATATTATCCTTTGAATCCGATACCGTCCTGGAAACGCGCAAAGTCGTCGGATCAAGCGCGCGACTCTTTCATCAAACGCGAGAGCACCGGAGGGAGAGGAGGGGGCGGCTGGCTCGCAAAGCTCGCGCCGGAGTCGGCTCGCTTGCGCGGCATAAACGCGGAATCTAGGCCAATATAAATAGGTCTTGTCGCCGCGGAATAACAGGTAGCCTTAAAAGCTGGACAGGCGTTAATTCCCCTCTCGGCTTTGTCGCGGCCGTAGCGCCGCCGCCGCCCGCGATTATAGTGCGTGGCGCTAGCTGTCGAGCAAACGGCAGCCCCATTTTCTCTTTTTCTTATTCTCGAGCTTCGCTGTGACCAGATGTCTTTGCCGCGCTAAAACTGTGTCTTTTATCTTTTGGCAGTCACGTGCTTTGCGGACGCTTCGTTTCCCTGTGCTCGATAAATTTGAATTTACAATGTTTTGGAGGTTTTATTTTATTCCTGCTTTATGGATGGATACAAAGGAGATGTTGATGAGGCTTAATTCATTAACAAAATTTAAAAGCGTTGATATTATTGTTGGTCTCAAGTTTAACTCGTCGACACGGGAAGATTAAGATAAACTTGAAGTTTTAAAAGAGAAGAATGAAACTAATCACTTATATTTTGATCTCATATGAGCTTTTTTCAACTTATGCAACTAGAAATATTAACGATTATATAGGCACTTGCAAATGTTAATAAAAATACTTAAAATAAAAGTACTCCACTGAATCAAACTAAAGGTGGCATATTTTATTATTAAGGCGTACTAGTAAAAAGATTTTCAATTTTCTAAAGTTTCTTTCAAATTAAATTATTCCTTAAAAGTGTTTGTATAAATTAATCAAAAGTGAAAAAGTTGAAGTAGTGAAAAACTACTAATCGTAGTAGTTTCTTTTTTCACTGTATTTATATTGAAGAAATGTTATCACCAGCAAATAATTTATACAAAAGCATTTAAGTAATTTAAGTAACTCGACGAATGGTATACCTAAACATAATAATAAGAGCCGCTCGACTACGCGTGTTGAAAATTAAATCCTGAATCTATGTACGAGTCATCGTATAATTGAAATTGAACAATTCCGAGGGAGAGAGAAGAAAGAAAAGAGAGACAGAGAATAAAAGTGGAGAGAGGAAGTCCGTTCCGGTAAAGTATCTTTTCACTTTCGTGCAACACCTCTGCCTTCCTCTTGCAATGCACAAAAGATGAGGCCGAGACATTGAGATAATAAGTGGTGCAGCCGACTGGAACAGTCATTTCCTCGTACTTCTCTGAATATACCGTGAGATAAAGGCACTTTTAAAATAACCGTTTGCCTGTCGCATTAATTAGAATTTTAAATAAATCCGCCTAATTGGCAAGATTATGTCTGCCTCTCGGATTGGAAATATTTACCACGTTGATAAAGCAATTATAGCCATTCATTATTGCACCGAGAATGAATAAAAAAAATTTGATCGAAGAATCGTTGTGTATACGAGTTTGCATCTCACCTCGCGGTGCAACAATGCGCTTCGCTTAATTTGAATATTAAAACCTCATGACGGCAAGAATAACCGAATGACTCGCGACTCGCCGCCTTGTACTCCATGTCAAAGTTTTGTCGCATGTTGATCACGTTTCACGCCGTGACGCATCGCAGCGCGAATCGCTTTTGCTCCCCGTGAGAAAAAAAAGCTCACGTGTAATAATACCATCGACCACTTTACACTCTACTCTACCCCTACCAAAAAAATAATAAAAAAATCCGCATTGAAACTCGGCTTATTAAGACTTAACCGTCAAACGATCGACAGGTATACGCATGAACTCTAGTTTTAAAATCTCGGAGTAACGTAATATGCATACATAACGAGTGCAGAGAGCCGCGGGCAAAGAGGCGCGAAGCCGGGCGACGACGTTAGCCGCGAGAGGTAAAACAAACAGGCGCGACTGGCCCGGGGTCCCGATTAATAAACAATACACGACGGCGGCACGGCGATCGGTCGATGTGTATCGGCGCCGTTGCGCTCCGCCGAGCTCGATGCTTATCAATGATTTACGCGTATCATTCGTGAAATTTATTGCAACGATAATGACGCACGATTAGGCGTTTCGCGGCGAGAGCGCACAGACCTCTGAGCCCCCCTCCTCCCCCTTTTGGCACGCACCAAAATTGACGCCGCTCTCGTTATTATTCTGCGAGTATACCGATGCCGGAGATAGATCGACCTGTAGGCTCCGATCGGCAGCTGCATAAAAGGCCTCGTGCAATGGGACTCCAACGGATTAACTTCGTGCAGGTATTCGCGCGACAATGACGTTTATTCTCGACCGTTTGAATTATCGGTTTATTTACAAGGTGCGAACTTTGTCGTCTATCATAAAGACCATTCGCCTTTTTTTTCTCTCCTTCGTTCCTTCTTGCAAATCTCCCTTTCAAAAATCATTTTCAATATTTTATTGTTTTTTTATTTATCCTATTGCCGAGGATCAATTCATAAACAGGAATCAGTTAAGGGTATATCATCTAAGATTTTTTTAATAAAAAAAAATGATAAATTTTAAAGAGAAGTTACTGATTCTTAATTTTATTAATTTCAAAGTGAGCACGTGGTTGACGATTGTCTGTCTCTGTTTAAACGATCGACACATGTTTATGTGTAATATATTTAATAAATACCATACAAGATAAAAGAGAATGATTTATTTTTAGGATTTATTATGAGTCATTTTTACATTAACTACCTATCTCTTTATTATTCAAGTATAACTTAATGTAAATATTTTAATTTACGCACGTTAGTAATCAAAATTAATTTTATTGTTGAAAGAAAAAGTAAATTCCTTATAAACGCTCATATAAAACGCTATTAAAATTAATAAAATTCCAGGTATAACCAATAAATAGTGCGTTAAGCTATTTTCCTGTCACTTTTTTTCCGCATCCCGGCGAAAAAAGCGCTTACCAATACAAGTTAAAAGAACACAGCGAGCTTTCGCGCCGCAGCAGCGGCTCGACTAAAAATAAGAGCGAAACATGCGTTTCCTATCCCGAACAACCCAGGCAACTTTCCAGCCAATTCATTATATTCCACGCGCCGCTAAAATTGAAACAAACGGGCACGGAGTCGCCGTAAAACCGGCGATGCCGGCACGTTCGTATATAATATTCGCCGTACGTTACTCCGGCTATACATAATTGCGATCCCTTTCAGCGCGCAGAAACAATCCCCCTTCCGTCAGCAGCGAGACGCAAAGACAACGGCGGCTAATTAAGCTGAAAATGATTTACGGCCAATCCGCGGAGCTTTAACGGCGCGGATTTATCGCCGAGCTCCGGGTGAGAATTTCGCCGGGTCACGAGAGAGAAAGAGACTCGGAATCGGGACTGTCGTGCGTGCTGCGACAGCAGAGAGAGGCATTTCTCTCTTTCCCGACGAACAAAGCGCCGTGCGAGCCAGCTCCGGGCGATCGCTCTCCGCGAAACCTTTTACCCGTGGGTTATTGGGTTACCGATTCGGCCATTCAGAGCGCCCGTCGATTCGCATTTATATCATCATTAAACGTCGTGATTTGTTGCCGCGATTTTTGATGGCCATTGTACGTAAAGGAGCGCGCGCGAAAAATCGGATACGAGAGGCGAAACGCGATACTGACGAATCGACTGCGCCGGTATATATATTCCTTTCGAGATAATCGATAAAACGGGAACGAAACATCGACCCATATTCTGAATTTTTTTATTATCGGTGATTTGATCCTTTGTGCTGCGAAGAGTCAAGTGTCGCGTAAATCGTCGGGTGTATACCGGATGTCAATAGAATTTCCGGTGGAGGCACAAGAAAAAAGGAGGAAAAAAGGCGGGGGTGCGTTTTTTTTTCAGCGATCTAGTAGATCGCGCCTTATCACGAATGCACGCGCCGATTTCGCAACGCGAGAGTAGCGCGATAACGATCGGCGAACGCCGGAGAGCGATTTTTCTGGCGCACGCGCGGCGAAAGCCTTTTCGACCCGCCCACGAACGCGGAACGCGTACGCGCGTAGCGGACGGGGGAGGGGAGGGCAGCTCGTTATCGGTGTGTTTCAGATTATGCTAATGCCGGTCCGCCAACGGAGACAATCCGGATCTTTTCCAATCGTTGTGGGAACGATTTTTATATTTTTATTTTAATACTGTGTATATATAGCTCAATTCTTTACCATCGATGAAACGCTCAATGGCCAATTCATCAAAATTCAGAATTAACGGAACAAAGAAGTGTCCATCGATGAGATAAAAATTGGAACTTGAAAAACTTAAGTAAAATCATATTGTATTTAAACTTTAGTTCGATAACCTATACAGATTTCATTAAAAAAAATACAAGAAATAGAAAAGTACAACAAAAAATTGATTGACTCCTTCACTTATCGCGTTGATAATTAATTGATCCACTAAGAACTTTTATTATATCACACGATCAAAATGTAATGTAACCGCTTATTTACGATGTGAATTTCGCTCGATTGCCCAATGTATTTTTCCTGCTTGCGAAGTACCCTCATTACTCGAAAAATTTAAGCTTTAATTAAAAAGCCGGAGAAGCCGTGCGTAATCGATAATTTAAGCTGATTCGTTTACGTAAGTGCGCGGCAGAAGAAAGGGGCTCTCCGACGTGCATTAATTCGCCGAAACTCCCGGCCGGCGAGGAGGAGAGAAAAAGGACGAGTAGGGAAAAAAAGGAGAACGGACGGAGAGACAAAAGAAACAATCGGCCGGTGTTACGCGCAATTATGGGCCGCCGCGTCCCTTCGAGAAAGAGAGAGAGAGAGAGAGAGAGAGAGAGAGAGAGAGAAACCTCGATTCTCGGGCGAGACAACGCGGGTGCAAGTTACGCTCGGCTGCGCCCGGTTTCCCGCGCACCTTTGTGCGAGAGAAGGAGGACGGTCGCGAGAGAGCCGGCCGAAGGAAAAAAAGGAGAGAAGTCCGGCCGCGGCTCGCAAAAGCCACCCGCGCGCGCGCGCTCCCTTTCGTCGCCGCGGCGCCGTTCCAATTCCGCGGGGCTCGCTGCTCTGCTGCCACCGGCGAGCGTGTTTGTATATTATATGTCATTGGTGAGTGTCTGTGCGAACGAATTTTCTGCCGAAAGACTCGACAGCGCAATTTATACTTTTTTGGGAATTTTTCGTTTTTTGCGCGTCTCGCGTGATACTGCACGAAATTTAGCTCTTAGATTTTTTTTATATATGTATATGATATTGGATTATCTTAACGGTACTACATTTTTGTTTGTCTTTGTTATACTCTGCGATTTAAACGTCGCAAAATATTAAGGGACGCAATTAACGTAAGACATTTTGTATACATAAACGTAATGATATGAATGTTACTCATAAAATTTTAACAGACAAAAAAAAATTAAAATATAAAGATGGCGTTTAAGATGCGTGTGATTAAGCTATAATTCTTATCTTTTCTACAAATTTTCAGAGTAAAACAACTTTATACCAAATACAGACCACTTCTAGACGATAAAAAAAAGACATTCACAATAATTTTCTAAATTACATTTTACACAAAAATGAACATTTACAATGATATTTTTAAAAGAAAAGAGGAACGAGATATTAAGATTAGCCTACTTTAATTAAATTACATAAGCGAAATTTTGAGAAAGTTAAAAATTTTAATCCAATAGCTTAGTTCAAAGTGACGCGCACGGTAAGTGCTCGACAAGTAGTAATTTCATTCGCGAGAGATACGAAGAGTGTGCCTCCGGTCGACACATATATAGGCGAGGGGCTTCGAGGGGTTCCAAGGGGCTCCAGTCGCTCTTTTCCCACAAGCCGTCAAAAGCACGCGTCATAAGCATACTGCGGTGCGGTGTGCGCGTAATGCGCCTTTCGCGCCTCGGGTGTGCAGTGCAAACCAAACGCACTGAGCATATGCGCAGGATTAAAAAAAAATTAAAGGAGACACGTCGCGGGAAGTGTCGCTGACCGAAGTGACTGTGCGTTTCAATAGCGCGCTGCACTAGTTATGAGATAATGGCTTTTTTTTATACTTCGTGTGTGTACTGTTGAAGTAAGCGAGATATACGTGCTCTATTGAAGCGGGACTCATTGTTGCTGAAATTTTCTAGTTTTTCTATAAAGCTTTTTTTTTTAACTATTATTCATTCAATTGAATTGGCCTGAACAAATATTTGGGCGTGCTTTCTGATCTTAGAAGCAAATTTATTGAATTACTGCTTTTATGAAAAAAAAAAAAAAAAATAATAATAATAATAATAAATAAATGGTCACGTTGGATATTTATTTGTTTCTGTTGTATGAAGAAAACATTTAGGCAATAATAAAAAAATTAAATAATTTACTTTTAAAACGGCACGACTGCGTATTATTGTGAAGGGAAAAAAAGAACAATAAAGATACCATTATAGTAATTTTCTTCAACGGCGCAACCAACGCAATGTTATTATTGTCGCCTATGATGCAATATTCACTGCATGCGTTTTTTATACAAATTAAAAGTATGTAAATTTTCTGTTTGATTGAAATTTATTTAAAAAAAGAATTGTTCAAGCTATCATTAAAATTAAAATATATGAACGACTTCCTGATTAAATTTATTTAATTGTATCGTTCATTACTTATATCCAGTAATTTATATGTAGATAAATATATTTATACTACAGCTTTATGAGAATTTTTTATTCTACAATATTTTACTTGTAAAAATCTGGGGTATACACGGTACAGTCAAATTTTGTCATGGATTCAGTTTACGACATGTAACCTCGTAGCTGGAAATCTCAACGAAATACGATGGAAAGTTTCTTTTGTAGTACGTATATATAAAAGAGACATTTTTTTTTAGACATTTATTGCCCACATAAAATTTCAAAATAACAACTACGTAGTAAGACGCAATTTATTGATCCAGTATTTTAAAATTTAATAACCTAATTTAATGTTTCATAAATACTCTGTAATGCAGTGCAAATAAGTGTCGACCGGTCTGTATCTTGCAAATCGCAAAATCTCTGTTATTATTTACATAAAACATTGTAAAGATAAAATAAGTAAGCGCTTGTTACAGGACAAACCTACAATAATAAACATATCGACTTTAATAATAATAAAAAAAAAGAAATCGCATCAATTATCATCAAAATTCGGGCAAACAAATTTGATCCAATTTCGCTTCCTTCGACGGATTTCCGCGAGGAACACGTGCGCCTTTAAGCATGTAAATGCACAAGTTAATACATTTAGCGCGGAGACCGCTTCGCTTTCCGCCGAGCTTTCCGCAGCCGCTGCGCCTGCAGTTTAGAGTCTATTACGGCCGAGAGCAAAGTGCCTCCGCGCTCCTTTCGGCAGCTCTCTAAAGCGCCTCGATCCACGCTAATACATTATTTTACTATACGATCCAATCATGCGTAATGACTTTAAACGCGCCTTCTCCATTCAAGCCGCCCGTTCCCTCGGTGCATTGCAGAGCCATTATACAGCCTCCACAACCAAATTTCATGTAATTTAATAACATTATATTATTTAGACTGTATTAAGAAATTGCTCGCTGCGGTCTCCGCGGTTTCGCCGCGAACTTTCAAAAAACAGAACCAACATCAACAACAAAAAAAAACTACACGGACACTTGAAAATTCCCGATGGCTCAACGAACGTCGAAACAAAATTAAAAAAAAAATACAAAAAAAAAGAGCGGAAAACGATCTAGAAGAAAACGGGGCAAAGCGTTTAAACTCGATAAAGAAACAATTAATCCGCGGAACTCGCGCTGATTGAAACTCGGTTCCCAGCGCGTGTGTATTTACTCGCGAGCGGTCGTATTATACACACACCCTCGGAAAAAAAGAGCGTGCGCCATGACTAATGCGGCGTGCCTTTTAATTGCGCCTCGCGCTCCCGGCTCCGTGGAAATTATTGAAAGGGGGAGCGAGCGCGCGATCGAACGACAAGCGAAATTTATTAATCGCGGGTGGGTGCGCATCGGCGTCATTATGCAAGTAGGCCAGTCTTCGGATTAGAGCCGGCGAGCGCTCCACGTGCGCGTCGCACGTACGAGGTATACTCACACTCGACGCCAGTCGCGTTTTTTTTTTTTTTTTTTTTATACTCGCACTCGCACTCGAAATTGGGTCACGTGTGATTAAATAACTCGCGTGATGCGTGCCTCCACCGATCGGAATTTTTTTTCGCAGCTACGACTCGATTGTCTTCGTTGGAGCTGCTGTTTTACATCGTGAAGATCGAAAAAGGATCGCAAGTTGTTATCTGTTCGGAAAACTACTGCAATTAGTCGAATTTTACTGACGTATTTTTTAGTATTTTACACTGATTTTAGGGTACTGTTCAGTGTTTAGTAGTGTAATTTTTTTTAGCATTATACACTTATTTTAGTAGCGTACACACTATTAGTGGAAAAAGCTTCATTATTTAGTGCAGATTAGTGCAGTATTTTCGAATTTTTCACTAATTAAGTTTAAGAGGGATCTTTTATTGAAAATATATAGATAGAAAATAAAGCGCGCATGTCTGGTCTACTCATTAAAAAAAAAACGATGAAAAGAGATGAAAGTTAAGCTTTCGGTTAAATGGCGCGATTTAGTTTTCAAATGTTCTAATTATTTTGAATGATATTTCAAATTAACTTAATAATATCCGTCATTTTATTTGATTGTCTAATCCTAAAAAATTTAAATGCCCAAAGCAGACGTTGATTTTGCGATAGTGAATGAATATTCAAGGCATGCCCGATCAACTTATATATCAGTAACATAAAAAAAATGTTCACTTATTCGAACGCAAAATCCAGGAATTTGACATATTCACATTTAGCAAGCCACGGCGTATATTTAATTGTCAGTCTTTTAAATTTTTCATTTTTTCCCAAGAGATTGATCGGCACAACCACTTTTGAATCATTATAATTTCGCCGACTTTTATACACTCGACCGAGTCACTCCTAAGATAAATACGGCCTTTAAGCATCAAAGCTGATGAAGTGCTGTAATGCAGTCCATGCGCGCGCGCACCTAATAATAAAACCAAAATATCTCGGCGGATCGTTTCGCAACTCGAGCGGTAAAAAAGCATTCCGCAATTTCAATTAACGCGATAGCGATGATTGCCCCCCCCTCTCTCTCTCTGTAGGGGCAAGCGAGCCGCAGAAGTCGAACGCGATTTTGCAAGCTTTGAAAAGCAGAAAAGTGCATGCGAGAAGATCCGTCAAATCGGACCCCGCAGAATTGCCTTTCGGAGGCCCGAATTAAGGTTTCGCATTTCCTTGACGAGTCAGTGACACCTGGACTTTACATTATGCCTCGTCGCACCGGCCGCTTGTGGGAACACACGCACTTTCTCGGTGAGGTGCGCTCAAGCACAAATGCAATTTTTCTTCGAGTCGCGCGCACGCAATATATATGTGTATACATGTATATACACATATATGTATATGTATATAGCTTTATGTGTAGGTATGTATAAACGTAACGCTCGTCGAGTCCTTTGTGCAGCCGGTGTTCTTTTATGTAAACGCGCGCACCGCGGGCCCCGCACTTTGGTGCCCGCGGTTTAATGAAACACTTTAAGCATCCCTGCTCTTTTTGATTGAGCGGTAATCTCGTTTTCGAGGCTCCGGGTACATATGTGTACCCCCTTGGTTTCGCGATCGTTACGGCTTCACTTTTTCACTTCGCGGCGAAATCGTTTCGATTGCAGGCTTTCTACTCGGCAAACGGGCAAGCACCGCTCAGTGATTAATTATCTCATAAAACGATTTTTTAATAAAATAAAAACAGTGATTAGTACAATGATCAAGTTGTTCCTCTTGATTACGTTGTTATTTTAATCAATATTAAAAATCGCTAAAATCACTGGAAGTGGCTCCATTAATCTTTAAATAGTTTAGTTATACCTTTTTCACTAATTCGAAAAATGTGTAGGAAAATTTAATATAAATTCCTGGATGTATAGAGGACAAACTTGAAAAATTAAAAATAATAATTTTGAAAAAAAAAATTACGTACCCCATCTCAAACAATTAATAGTAAATTTTCCTACATATACTTTTCAGTGTATAACATGTTTTGACCAAATAAATAAATAAATATCGTCTCGTGTAATTTCTTTGTCAATTAGACCACCCAAATTTAATTTGTCCGCATTAAAAAGAAAAATTTATTTCCCAAGATGACGCGATTAAAGTTTAATCTCCGACGAGCGCGAGCCCTGATGACGTCACGGTCGCTTTTGCATCCCATTTCCTGAAACGAAAGTGACCACGATGAAATCACGGAGAAAATACCTTCGCCCGGTTTACCCGCTCTCCTGCGCGTTACAGTATACGGCACCGTAATCGTTAAATTCGCTCGCTATATATATGCGTAATAGCGCGCGGGCGCTATACACGTGTCCCGCCGCGGTGCGCGCTCCGCGAAGGTAGATAGTATATCTCTGCCGGTGGGTGCGGACTTTCGAAAATCGGCGTCGCGCTCGGAGTATCCCGGGACGCCCTTTTATTAATGCCTCTGCTCGTGTTCTGCCTCGGGATTGCGCCACGACAATTTGGAGGTTGCCGCTCGGGGTACACTGCTTTGTATAAGTGGATCGGAAGGGCCTGGCTCCGGTTGGTGTGTTTCACAATTTCTCCTCTTTTCTTTTTCTTTTCATTGTAATGGCGGAGGTATTAAAAAGCTGAGAGGATTTGAGTGTGGTGATTTACGCGTTGACATTTTTTTTTTATATAGTAATATTAATACAGAATTTTTGAAACAGTAACTATAACTGCAATTTTTTTATTAAGTATACATGTAAAGTGTTGAAGACTGAAGTATACTAAGAGATCTAAAATATCAATCGATACTACAGAAGTGAATCTCCTTGACGTTATTCCGTTACTTAATATGCAAATTAAACAAAAAAAAAAAGGAAAAAGAAAAAAGTTTACTATAAAAAATGACTGATTTGTAAGAATTACTAAATAAACTTCAATCTTGCATCATACTCATAATTAACTCCATTGTTTTATTCATCTACCAGTTGATGAATTCGATCGTTAAAGCACATTTAAGTACACTTTACGTTTGATTTATACGTGCACGATCTCTTTATAGCGATATATATATATAAAGCGACCGGCAATAAGTATATACCCGACCGATTAAATCGGAAAAGATTTCGGTTGCCGCGCGTAAAAAAGGCCACGGTATTTCCCAACAATGAAGGAAAAACGACAAAATCCACTGGTAACCGTTTAATTAAGATCGGTATCGGAGCAGTGCCATTGATCGGAGTAACGCCGGGTAAGAAATGCATTGACGCGTCATGGGGGCCCGTGTCGCAAGCGACTTTTCGCCGGGACCCGCGCATCCAATCTCGATCTCGATTTTGTATAAACGACTGACGAAGAAGTCGGCAATCCAGAGCGGCAGTACGCACCGACAAAGTAACGGAGCTCGTGGGTTACCGTGGGGTGTCTCATTATGCGCTCCCTTCCGTCGACGTTTGCCTCAATTCGACACCGTCCGAGGAAGATCGAATTTTTTTTTTAGCAGCAGTCTCGTGTGTACTGAATTTAAATTAAACAACAATTAATTTAAACGTCCCTTTTTTTCATTAATAATAAGAGATATGCAATTTTAAATTGAACGCTACGGTAGCCGAGCGCTCGAATTCCACGAAAACGCGCGGAGCATTAAACCTTAATGCATTTTCGTGTGGCAAAAAGCCTTACTTCCTGCCTTCCTCTGGGTTCGCTCCGAAAAGATGCCTATCACCCTGCACCGCCATCCTGTCGGTGGGAGAGTCTTTTTTTTCCCAGTGGCAGTCGCCGAAGTCGTCACGCTCGCCGCGCTGCCCCGAATTCTGAGACGGCGCGCACACCTTCGATCCGATTTTAATTTCTGCGCAAAAGTGCGCAACGGCTCATAAATTTTGCGAGCCGCCGAGCCAATTAGGACTACCGCTGCTGCCCTCCGATCTCTTCGGCGTGGCTCTTCTGCCTTCTTTTTTAATTTGGCCCGCTTCGCTTTCCCTCGCCCGGCCTTTATTTCCTCGTCTCTTTCGCGTTGCTCGTTTCGTCGTTGGATAATTTATTATATCGCCCGAAAATCGAGCTTACGTAAACTTAAAGAGATTTTCTAGGCCGATATTTATAAGTTTCTTAATTTTTGAGAGAGAAAAATAACCGAAATACACAAAAAGAAAAAGAATCGGTAGATAGTCTTTTTCGAGATCGAGATCGACTCTCAGCTTTTAAAGAAAAAAAAAACTTGACATTATACGGTAAGATAGCATGCTAAAATTATAAGGCAGATATGGCTTAATTCTTTTAGAAATAATTTATTATTGAAAATTATGCTCGCAAGTTGTTCTAAATGAAGTGTAACGGGAACAGTGTATAATAAGTACATAACATATCGAAGAAATTGAAAGTGCATTAATCTACAGATAATGAGGGTAGTTGCTATATTAAGCTCTCGTTCCATAAATTTTAAACTTTTCGATATGAAGATGAAAGTATGAGCCCTCATTAGTTATATAGATATAGACTATGAGTGCGATAGGGCGAACAAAAGTATTCGAGAATGCCGAGGGTAAACAGCTTTTTGTCGCACGCATCGACCCAATTACTCTTTTTTTTTTTTTTTATCACTGACGTAACGCACAAAAGTTTCGCTCGGGAGGCAGCTACAACGCTGCAGGCCGCGGGTAAAAATTAATCGCGTACGCCTCTCCCATCCTCCTCGCGCCAGCGGTGAACTTCTTATTGCGTCCCTCTTTGCCCCTTTTATCTCTGGAAAAAATCGCGCTCGTTTCTGCGCGAAAGTGGAGGGCCGCGGAACCAATTCGCTTTGCCAACCAGCCGCTCTCGAGTACTTATGTCTGCGCATTACTCGCAGAGGGGAACAATGATGTCGAAAACGAAATCGATGGTTGCGACGAGCGGGACTTCGCACGATCTACCCACGTTGCCGCGGCGCAATTTTTTGACGGACGAATAAAATTTTAAAATTCGCCGTCGTTTTTACTGTGGAATTGAGAAATTTTTTTTACGCGTTGCCTCATTCGACCTACTTATAGTTTTTATTGGTTTTCTCAAGTAATTTGGGCGTTTTTGCGTATCGATGGGTAATTGTGGAAAATAAATAAATAAATAAATAAATAAATAAGTAAATAAATAAATAAATCAAATAGAACTAAAACAAATGTTGTAATAATCTCAGAAAAGTGTTTTTAACTCTCCATCAATGATAGAAAATTAAGCATTTTTGTTGGTTAACGCGCTAATTAAATTTGTTGAGAAAAAATTATTGCAAATAATATTTATCTGCCTGGAAACGTGACCAATAGATAAACTCCTGGATAAAAAAATTACCGAACTCTAGAATAAAATTAGTCATAAATCTAATAAACTTTGTCCTCAACGATTCTACCAGGGAATAAGCAAAATCAACTAAACACGAGAAGTCAAAATCCGTGGATGTAACATTATTTTTGTCAACTATAACATCAAAATGAAAAATCTCTGAGCATTTCTAATTTCAGCTCGACTATGCATTCCAGTAGTAGAGACTAATTGTTTTCCGACAAGATTAACGAGGATCACTGCGCGCGCTCGCCGCGATTTCACATCGAAGTCGAGAGAGCCCAGCGCGTCGCCCGCGCATTGCGCAACGCACGTGAAAGCGCATCTCGGCGGACAAAAGGCCAGTACCGGGGCCTGACGAAAATTTTCGATCCGCGCTAATAATTTTTGACCCGGCTCCGGGAGGCACATGTACGAGAGAGCCACGGACTTTTTCAAACGCCGCTGCGCGCCGATGCGATCTTAATCGGCCTGCTAACGAAATTTTTCTCGGTCGCTCGCAGATTTCAATCCGCGCGGGAGTACAGATTCCGCGCCGCGATAATTAGAGCGACGGGAGACGTGAATTGAACGGTTCGATTGGGATTGTTTTGCTCTTTGTGACTGATATATCTACCGTGTAGAATCTACGGAAAAACAGGCTTATTCATTAGCGAACGAGGTATTTAGCAGCGGCAATGAAAAAAAAAATGACGACGGGGAAGTCGGGGTTGTGAGATGCTAATACGATTATCTCGGAATTTTCTTTCGATTAAACGCAGAGTTATGTAATTCATTGGAATTAAAATCGAATTATCACAATGAAATAATGTTAATGTGATTTGATTTTTTCATTTGCACTGTTTTTAAAGATTGTTAATTATATTCTTATGTAAACATTGTAAAAAAAAAACTTAATATTTAATAACTGAAGTAATTCGGCTTTATGATTTTTGAAAAAAAAAGTATACACGTGATCCCGCGATACATTTTTTTGGCTCAAACAGTTTAATCGCGGCAGAGTTTCTTCAATTTCACCTTAATAAACCTAAAATTGCACACGCGCACAAATCGTAATTTCTTTCTTATTTCATTTAAATTGAAAAATACTTTTTCATAATGAGACTGGCAATTTGAGCGTTTAAAATTATGTCGGTATCCACGTAAAAAAAAGCAAACTATCAAGTATACATAAACACAACTCTTTACTGTGAGAGAGAAATGACTTTCCTATCGCTATCCAGCAAACTAATAGAGAATTTCGTTAATTTGTCCTTGATTTAAGAGCATTTCAAAAATTTACATAAGCAGGCCAATTAATGCAACATCCAGCCGCGAGTCCCAAGCGTCCACAGGCACGTAAGCGCGAGAGAGAAATAAAAAACGAAGGAATGAGAAGCGAGGAACGCGAGACGAAATCGACGCGAGCAAACACGTCAGCGCAGAGTTATCGGCATCATAAACCATAAAGGCGACGAAGGGGCACGTAATGCGCACCGCAGATCCGGTCGGGCGATTTCTCACGCTAACGAGAGGAGGCGAGCGCGCCCCCGCGGCGCGTGATCCCCAAATCGGGCCCGGCCGTGTACGCGCGTCGATTATTTCGATGCATCGGGGATTTCCCCCGCGGACCGCAGCGCGGCTATTGTTTCGCGCCGATGCAATGAGGATATCGAAATTTTCGCGATCGACGTGTAGAGGCAGCTGCACCGAGGATACGAGTCCGAGAGTTGCGTTCAAGTCGAGGAGTCGGCTAAATTGGCGTTGCGCAATGTATGTTCTCGCCCAGCGTGTGTGTATATATATATATATATATATATATATATATATTTTTTCCCTCGAATTGAACCGTAACATATACCGTGAGTGCACATATCGGACTGTTAAAGCTTTTTATTTAGGAGGATAATTTGCCGTTATAAAGCCATAATTGAATTACTGTGCGACCTCACGGTCGTAAATTGCCTTGTGCAACTTTTCTTTTTTTTTGTATATTTATTTCATCGAATACTTTTATCTCTATTTATTTCGAAGCAATTAGATGGTTTTCAATGCGGAATAATTAAAAAAAAGCGCTCCCTTTATTAACGTAATTTAATAATGTGTAACGCGGAGATCTAGAATCGAGGAAATTCTAGGGGTTAAAAAGTAATGGACGGATCGCGCGATAAGCTGGAAAGGCACAGGCTAATTGGGAGGTAAATTTTTGAAGGCACTGCTGTTGAAACGCAGTGCAATCTTTTCGGCGAGATCGATAAGTCGCGAGACACGTACTCCCGGCTGTCTATAACGAAAGGCTCATTTCGCTCGGTTAAGCCCGCGCGCACGCCACGCCACTCGCAAAATAACCCACTCGCCTGAGCGCCAACTGCAAAACTCATCATTCGTCCGTAATTGCAGCGAAATTCCGCATTACCTTAGTTTTTCTCCAAGTGGCGAACGAAGGCCCTATACACATTCAGGAAAACCGAAGACATTGATTACGCAGTGTTGTATGGTTTGCGATAACATTTTTGTAAGTATATAAAATCCGATTTAAACTTTCAGTAACTATACAATAAAAAAACCATATAAATATTTTCTTTTATCGCTTCAAAGCTTTCAATCTTTCGAAACATTTAATCTAATTAGAACAATAAACCAGTTAATCATCTTTCAGCGGCAAGGCAACACCCCAGTAAATTATAGTGTTAAAATATTTCGTAAGTATACGATTGAAAAGCTGTTTATCTGAAAGTATCCCTCCGAAATGATCGCGCCTGCATATTGCAGCGTCGCACACCCTCTTTAAAAAAGAAAAGAAACAGAAAAAAAAGAATCTCTACGTACAGCAAGCGAAAGTCGAGCCCGCGCAGGCACGAACTTAAGTCAATAATCGGCTTTTCGCTCTCAAATTCTTAATGCGCGGTTTGGTCGATGGGATCTCTCAAAGGATCGCGTTTGAGCAAGGCACTTGTCAAAGTTTGACGAACACGAACGACGAATGGCGCAACAATTTCTCGCCGCACGAAAAGGCTGTCCGCGCGTGAACACGCGTAAAATTGATTGAGAATTCAGGCTGCTCACTCCGCGTTATCAGCGCTCGTTACTAAATTATTTATCTTTTTTCACATTAGCCTGCCTTTTTATCCATTTGATTCTTTGTTTTGTTTTGTTTTTCTCTTTCGTAAATTATGAATGAAAATGATTTATTTATTTTCGTTCTGAATTTAGACTCGCGTATCTATTCAAATCGAGATAAAATTTGCAAATGAATCAAAATTTTTGATAATAATTCGATCGAACTACATTAGAAATTACATACGTTAAAGATTTCACGCTTCAGAACATCGAACGATGCTATCGGCGCGTACTAACAGGTATTAGCAGATAAATTGTTTATAGTGCAAAAACTTAAAAAAACGGTTTCGTACGGAGCCGCAAGCTGCAAATCACGTATATAAGATAAACGCACATATTACACATTGTACACTCCAAAGAATTTTCGCATGCCGCATTTATTTAAATTTTGAATGAAACAATTAATTATCCCACGTACTACGCGACCCAAAGCACTTCTGAGAAACTATTCCAAAGTAATTTGTATTTAAAACGAAAGTAAATATATAAGCAAAATTATTAGATAACAATCTCGGTACAAAAGTACTGATTTTCTTTATTTCAGTAAAGTACTCCAGCGGGGAGCGGCAAGAGTCAACTTTCTCTTTTTCTCAGAAGCTCAGCACGAAAATCCCACAGTGACACGCGCGTCGTCATTGTTGCTCATGCTTCTTCTCAACATTCTCAAAATAACTCCCGCACGATTGGACCCCCACACATCCGTGTTACGCTAAATTTCACTCGATGATGCGGCATACCGTGACGTTACGATTGCATCGCACGGAAAAAAAAATCTTCTAACACACATTTAGCGCGCTCAGTTCGTAAGGTTGACTCTTATGTATACTTATTTCATCAAATGCTTTTATATACCTTTATCGAAGCAATTAGATGATTTTCCACGGAGTGCGCTTTATTGCGGAGAAATTTATTTATTTATTTAAATCAATAATGTGTACAACGGAGATCTCAAATCTAGGAAATTCTAAGAGGAAGACAAAAATCGTCTAATAGCATACTTAAGGGGGGGGGGGTATGGTATAAGCACTTGGAAAAATTCGATTTTCTGAAAAATTTATATTTCAAAGTAGAACTT
>JAWWEN010007822.1:0-26369 GCA_035582955.1 Sycophila texana | reverse complement strand
AACGCCAGTTTATCGCAAGCAAATTGAGGTTAGCGTGCGGTAAACGGGCGTTTTCCGCACGGCGTGCTATAAAAGTTCTTTTTCTCTAGAATTAAGATTAATTAGCTAAATGCGTGCTTATTTCAATCGGTGTAGCACAAATTTTTAAGAGGATTATCAAATGTTTTTTTAAAATTCAATGTTTTTAAAAAATCTGAAAAGTTTAACGAAAATATGTCCTTTTATTCCCGGAGTTCACTTCTCTTCGCGGAGAGCCTAAAATTTGCTAGTCTTCACTGGTAAATTAACATGTGCTTTTTTTTCGTTATGAGCGATGATATAGTTTTTCGTGCGATGAATAAATTTAAATAATTGAATCCAATGAATTTGTTAGTTTTACGTGACATTTTCTTGCTTTTAGCAGCTATATTGATTAAAAATCTTATTATTTTAATTCTTTTTACAATTATAGGTACTTAAATATTAATATAAAAGTATTAGTAATTTTCTTAAAATTACTAATACTTATTATTAAAATTAATAATTATTATTAAAATTATTCAACGAGAAAACCAAATATCACATGAAGATGCAAATTATGGTAAGAAACTGACTTTAAAAGCCTTTAGAAAAAAACGGCTTCGAAATGTCCACATTAAACGCTTCAACACAACTATTCAAATTCGCACTACCATTCTAACGAGATTTTTATTCAAAGCCTCATAAATGAACTTGCTACGCAAGCATTTTTTGTTCGAACAGTCCGCGCTCGGGCCGAAACGCAATAAATCGAAAGGATTCATAGCGCAAAAAGCGACTTCTGGTACCACCGTCGATCGATTCGTCCAAGAAACTCTCTTAAAGCGATACAAAAAAAAAAAAAACGCCAAGTCCTTCGCGCATAATCCGCTTACGGAAGAGGAAAAAAAATTTTCTGAAAAATTTTCTCCCCGCCACTTAATTTGACAAGGTTACAGAGGGAGATGCTCGACTGTAAAGAGGCGCCCGCGAGATGTTCCCGAGCGATGGAAGCGTGTGCGTGATTTTTCCAGCGCGATAAGCAATTACGAAAAATTTATGCATATTTATAAAGGCCAAGCGCCAGCTACACTTTTCAAGTACGACCGGCGTCGATTTCCCGTACATACTGGTTCGCCTCACTTCCCCGAACTCGACAGTGCAAGTCTTTCGAAATTGTTTAAGTGATTTTTACTTTTATAGGTGATTTATTGTTATTAATTCGATCGATCGATGCCATTTTCCAGATCCTCTAAAGTATATTAATAATAAATCGGTAATTATCGTACTTTTAGTTATACGAATTTTTTTTTTTTGTTCGCCTTAAGAAAACGACATTCGAACTTTTATCATTTGTTTGATAATATAATCTAAATTATTTTTCTTTTTTTTTTGTGAATGACAAATTCAAAAGTTAATTTAAATTTATAAAAGTTCGGGTAAAATTCTTACTTTATCAGCTCGAAAGCAGTAGCGATTTTCCTTAACACTACGATTCAGAAAAGGAACAGAGGTCATTGAAGAGCAACAAATATAACAGTATAAATGTAGACGTGTCTTATCTTTCTGAAAGAGAGATAGAATTTCAGACTTTTCCTAAATATTTATCTTATAATATGTACGTATACGATTACACGATTCTATACTCACTTACATTATTATCTATATATAGGTAATACTAATTAAAAATGAGTGTTTTAAAGATGACTATTATAATTCCTAGAATGCATTAAAACGATAAAAAAAAAAATTAAAAAAAAAAAGTTTTCATGTAAAGTATTCCCCAGCATTTTCCACTATAAAACTTAATGCAGTCGGAATTTATTTAAATTAACTTTGAATAATCAAATTTCAGTAACTACTGTGCTTTCACAACTTGAACTACATGCATTTATTTATATTCAGGCTATATCTACATAATTTATTATTTTGTCAATTTTGTTAAAATAAATATTTGTAAATAATAATTTAATAAATTATTTTGTCAATTTAGTTACAATAAATTTATGCTAATAAATTTTATTCTAATCGAACGTTTTACTTAAAATTCTATACCTCATCACTCCCCAATCAAGTATTTTTTTTAATCATTAAACTAATTTACCCCTCGTTTCTTTTTTCATTCGCTAAAAAAATCAACTCCTCAACTTGCCACCGAACCACAAACCTAAACTCTGAATCACATTCCGCTAAAATTTTAAAAGTCCTTAATAAAAGAAGCTACTCTCCTAGTAGATCGCGCTCGATCGCGACTATGCGGCTTCCGGGAGAAATGAGGGGACGGAGGAAGTAAGTTCCGGATCGGGTACCCGCGCTGCAGCCGGCGACATCGATTTTTCCCGCAGGCGTTGCCTGGAGACTGAAGGAGAGGACAATTTGAGAAACCCCGCCAGCCGCGGTCCGATCGAACAATAATTGAGTCCGTTCCGTCGTAAGACTTCCACGGGCCGCCCTTTCGCAGCCGCGTTGTATATATCGTAATAGATGCTGCCCGCGCCCGAGGGGGGTAATCGCGCGCCGTGTCGACCGCGGAATTCGTCGCGATCGCGTGCTCCGAGCACGGATGGCTTCGTTATACTGCCGTGGCCGAGGTATGAGAATATCGAGAGGCCGCAGAGTGGAATGATTAACCGGTTGGTGTATATAACGTAAAGATTTTCATTTTTTATTATGTTCGCTTATTTGCATTTTTAACTAGTGAAATTGATCCTCTCTGTCTTAGAGCGTTTGAAGAATTGAAAATGAGGTTTCATTCGAAAAGAATTACACTTTTATTTAAGAGTTTTATGAATAATTTACAATAAATTTTGAATTACCTTTCTTTTAATCAAGAAATGGGGATCTTATTAATTGATTTTTATTGAAAAAAAAAAATTAATTTTACGGAGAACTCTGTAAAAATAAATAAGTGAAATTTGACTAAAATAAGTGAATAGTCACTTATTCTACGTGAAAAATCTTCCACTTGCTGCAATAAGTGAAAGATATTTAACGTGAAATAAGTGACTATTCACTTATTCTAGTCAAATTTCACTTATTCATTTTTAGAGGGAATGTTATTGTAACTTCCTTCCATTGTTTAATTTAAAATAAAAATCACGCGATAATTTTTATAAAAATCGCGATAGCAGTAAAAATTATTATATGAAAAGCTCTTTAAACTACTTTTACAGCAAAGCTCCGTAATTTTTATCAAAGTTGAAATGTATACAGTCAAAACTCTGTAAAAATTATGGAACTTTTCATATAAAAAATGACAAATAAATATAATAAATCTATAACACATATAAATAATTTTGCTATCAAAATTTTCAATACCGCAAATCGACTTACGGTTACATTATATAAGGCAGCTTCATAGATAGTTTTCAAAGCAAATTTCCCTGGAAGCTTTTTTTATAGTAAACGCAAAATTTCATATTGTTTTTTTAATTTGAATGATCAATTATTTTATATTTACCCGAAACGAATTATTCAAAGCACGTTCTCACTTCTCATTAGATAATAAAGAAAAAAACAAGCGCACTTACTCTAACGGCTAAGCAAAACAAGTACAAAATCACGTTTATTTGCGTCAACAGGAGACCTCAGCAGTCCCAGTATCGTACGAAATCGTAAAGTCCGGTAAACTAATCGATCCTTCTATCGGTCATACGCTGATCCCCGAGAAAAAGTATATGCGCCGCGCTGATTCAAAAAACACACTCCGCACAGCGAACAAAAACTGCCGCTTTGCCATAAGGGAAAAAACGATTTAATAAACAAAAAATATCGCTTATTTGCGCGAAGCGGCTCCACAGGTATGTAGCGAGCGAATAAAAAAAAAAACCGAAAGCGCTATGGAGTCATTGTGCAATTTATAAAAAAGCCCGTGGCCGAGTCCGACTCGGAGGGAGTATCGAGCGACCCCCATATATTAATTCTGAGAAAAATATTTTCACGGACGAAAATTGACGGAGGTCCGGTGTATTAACGCCGCCGGCGACGTGTATACTCTCTATCTCTTTTTTTCGCCTGCCTACCCGTGCTCACCTTCGATACATACACGGTGATATCAATACGGCCGGACTGATCCACGCGCCAGGATTGTGTTTATGAATTTGCCAATATTTTTTGGTAGTTCCTTCGCGGGGAAAAAATACGCTCGCCGCAGGGGAACTAAATGTTTTTCACGTATGTGGCGCGGGATTTTTTTTTTTTTTTTGTCGGATTGTAAATATTATGGTTTTCAGCTTGACCCGAGGATTGAAATATTTGCGCGTAATACCGTGTTATTTAATTGGTATAGCGTTTGTTAATAAAAGAATTATTTTTTATCTCTTGTGTTTACATGCACCAGTGGTAACACAGTCCGCGCCAACAAGAAGATCGATTCAATATTAATATTTATTTTTTTTAAATGTTTATTTTCATCTTTCAGCAATATAAAAATGTACTAGTGCTCAAGTGTGATGCAGAAATATATGTCCATTTTTTTCGTATAAAATTTCGTCGAGTTGAGGCAACTTAAGACAATTTATTTGGCTAAATGATCCAACATCTTCAATTAAATTTCGCAGCTTCATCTTAAATTCAAATTCCGAAAGAAATCAACTTTCACCGTGTATATATAATTTTGCAAAAGAAAAAATCCGCCTAATTGCACGATTTACTCCCAAAAGTACTGGGTGACCTCAAAAAATACACCGCGGTGCAGACAAAAAAAAAATGTTAATAAGTTAACAAGTTCGCAAGTTCGCCAGTAACCGTTTCTTACGCGAAAAACGCTGAGAGGTTTCGATATCTCCCGGCTTTGTAAAATCGGAAAAAGGAGGTTAGCGCGCGCATCTCGCCGGGGAGTGGTGCGGGAGGGGAGAAGAGGAGGACACGCGGAAGAAAGGAACGGGCCGGAGATTCGGGTAAAAGGGAACCACTTAGCCGAAAACTGTAAGAGTCTGAAAGTCAGCAGCTATTCGGCAGACGTCAGAGGCGCCAGCGGACTACCTTAAACTCTCCCCCGACTCCCCCGGAGGATTCTCTCATTCTCCAAAAGCGCGCCCGCGCGTCACGAGAATTATAAAGTTGCCGGGGGTACGAGGAGGGGGCTGGGAATTTTTCTCCGCCACTCCTTTCCTCGCCCCGGCGATCCGCTCGCTTTCCATTTTGGCCTCGCACCTTCCCACTCATAACCCGGCCGAGCCCCGTGCCTTTAGAACGCCCGGCGATTTATTAAGCCGATTTTACTGGGTGCGCGATTTTCGTTTATTCCATTGTTCGGTGCGAGGATCTTTTAGAGATTTTTAGTTTCAGTTTGGCCATTTAATTGGCTGGTTCTGATAAAACTAGCTCTGACTTAAGTAACTAAGTTATTGCAATAATTTATCGCTCTGCGTATTGAAAAAAAAAATTGTATGAAAATAATCCTTATGAAATTATTTTATTGATATAACTAAATATTTATAGCTAAATTAACAAAATGTTTAGTTAAAAAATCGGTCTGGTTAGATATTTGGTAAATTTATCTAAAACTTTGGTTGATTCAACTAAACGTGTAGTTAAATAAACTAAATGGTTTTCTAAGAAGAAATTTAATTGGATTACAACATTTTTTTATCAGCATTGTATTAAAAATTATTTTTTAAATATTTGCCCGACTGCATGCTTACGAGATTGAATTATAACACAGAAAAAATGCGAGAAATATACGATCATGAATTATAGATAAAAAAAACTAAGCGATTAAATTTATAATTAAAAAAAAAATTCATGAATATGAGTTACGTTAACAAAGAATTGTCCAATCACGCAAAAACTGATATCATAAAAAGTGCATTTCATTTTTTAAACTATTCAAATCAAAACTTAAAAAAAATAAATAAATAACCTAGATATCTGATTGTGGCGTATGTGAATCATATTTCTAGCACACACCGTTACTGGAAATCGTTTCCAGCAGAACATTTCTGATACTTTTCCTATCTAAACAATAAAAAGGCGACAAGTCACAGAAAAATCAGTACAACGTTAAAAGTAAACTAGACGATTTTCAGCAGTCGTGTTCTACATCCCATGAAACACGTATTTCACACCTCTTACCTGGACAACGCACAAGTCTCTTACTCTGGTAAAAAACTATTGCTCCTTTTAGATAAGAAACAAATAAAATGACACTGAAATTAGCAGTAGATTCGATGGCAGCCGATTCGAAAAAACCCCAAAGAAATTGCCTAGAGCTTTGTAATTTTCAGGGCTCCTTTAAATATCGATAAGGTAACTGCAAAAAAATTTTTGGTGGGGAACGTGATGATTTCATCATGAAAATCGAATCGGCTGCTATCGAATCTTCTGCTAATTTCAGTGTCATGCTGTTTAGGCTCGCAAAATAAATAGCTCCCAATTTTCCTAAAATATTCTTCCCATTTTACTTTCCCACTTTAAAAGCGAACTCCATTTCCGCAAGATAACGTACCCTCGGAATGCTCGAATGTAAAAAAAACGTTTCCTTATTTCAAAGCCCCCGCTCAAACCACTTTTACAGCACAAAAATAAATATCATCAAGCAGCAGAGCGTGCCTCCCCCAAACACCGCACTCAAGCCTCCTCCTACCACCGCCGAGGCCGGGGTCCTCCCCGAGACGCACGCTGCCGTGGCGGCATCCGCTCGGAAATCGGGCTACCGGCGTCGCGCAAAGGGCGAACGTTGAAAAAACGAGCGGAGAAAAATGCCGCGACAGCGACGAGGCCAGGGGGAGGCGGCGGCGGAGGAGGAGGAGGAGGGGATTGTGTTAGGACGAGGCGTGCGCCCGTCGCGAGTGCCATGGGTGCACGGGGAGAGAGTTCAGCCGGGGTCAGGTCACGGGAGGAGCGCACCGTCGGTCGATAGGAGCCAGCGCTCTCGAAAGCGCTCACCCGAGCTCGGGAATCACCGACGCCTATTTGCCCACCCTCGTCCACCCTTTTTTCTTTTTAACATTGCACGATTAATGTTTACCGCCCTCGCCTCGCCGCTATTTATGGATATTTTTTGCGATATTTCGTTTTGCACCGCTGCACCGTGTTCGCGGGAAGCGCCGAACAATGAGAGTACGACGCGAAGTTGCGGTGTTAAACGTTTATCCGCGGGAGTAATTAATTTTATTTGACTAGTTGATTTTACATCGCTTCGAGCGGTGCTTAATTTACCTGGTGAAATGCTGTCTCTAAATTTTCACCGCTGGGAGCCGTCTATTTATGAATTTCATGCAGCGATGTAATAGTAATAGTCGTAACTTTTCTTTTTAATGGTGCGTAATAAAAAACCGAGAATTACAAGTTCACGACAAATAACATGTTTCTTAAATAAATTTTCGTAAATAAATATTCCATTTTTTTATTTAGTCCAATGAAGGTGTAAGCCGTAAAACCGCGTCGCGCAAAGACGTCCTATAGTTTATTACTGAATGTAACTACTTTGCAATAAAAAATAATGGCTCGTTATGATAGCTAATTTCTCAATTGCTTTACTCCGCCGACCGGAAGCAAACAACCGACCGAGTCACCTTTTATATTCCAAAAGAAAGATTCATTACTTTCACCGATTAAAAAAAAAAAAATAAAAATCGTCGCTACACTTTTTCGTCGAACTTTCAAACTTAAGTAAAATCCATCCGAAGCAGTATTTCTCCATCGCGAAAGATTGACCGAGTTGTCCTTGGTTTTATTGAGCCGATGATTTTGCCCTTCTCGGCGCGCAGTTGCTCGCTAATTAGGCGCAAGTGCCAGCGAGGCGCGCGGCTCCAGTCAAGACGCGCGCTGCTAACCGTCGAGCTTTTGCGTCCTCGCGCACGCCTTCCTCCCCGAGGGCTTGCTTTCCCGGGCCGTCGCGAGAGTAACGAGTCGCGGAATAATGGAGCGCAAAAAGTTTTCTGCGACTGGCGTAAGGCCGCGCCTCCCCGCGCGTGCTCCGCAATTAATTTGGAGAAAACTGCGAGGGGCCACGGCGTTACAACAGCATCTCTTTTTTTACGCTCGCGTCGGCAATTAGCGAAGATTAGTGGAATAGTTTTCGAGAAGGCTTGTCGCAACAGGCCAGGTGTAATCTCGCAATTTCGTACTTTGTCCGCCAAACCATTGCTGCTTTCATAAATCTCACGAAATTCTGTCGGTAGTGTGCGTGCGCCTGTAACCACTTGAGATGTAAATATTCTGAGGATATTAAATATAGGATAAGGGACCGAATAAATTTCAGTCGGTTTTCGATCAGTACATCAATCGAAAGACTATTTACTCGTTTATTAATGAATAAATTGAGCCTCGGTTGAAGTTTTATTTCCGCTTGGTGTACCCTAAGAACGCGCAATTACATTAATTATCAATGGAACCCACGCATACGTTAATCCCGAATGTATTCCCATGAATATTTATACAAGGAAGAAAGTGTATCGTGTCAGGACCTCTCGGCGCGCGGTCCGCTCCTGCGAGGCACTTTGAAGCACACAAAGGGACATAAAATTCGAGCAGTCAATTTCTACGGGCTCGACCTCCTCTTGAACGAGCCTTCGACATTCAGCGAGTCCACTAATTTTCGCTGCGACTTGGCGAGTGCGTGTATCGCTCGAGATAATTGTGTCAAAGTCGAGAAGGAGATACGCGCATCCGAGCAGAGCCGCGGGAAGAAGAAAATCCGCGAGCGCGCAAATATTGCGCGGGGCTTCGCAGATGCGGCGAAAGTCGCAACGTTTCGCAAGCTCTCGACCTCTCCGTCTCGCGCGCGCCGGCCTCTCTCGGGAGGCGAAAGTGGTCGTCGGTACGGTCGTGTCCTAAATCGTGGCGATTTTCAAAAATTCGCGCGATTGCGAGAGGCCGTTATTTAGCGCCGGGGATTTGTGCAAGGCATGCTTTTTTAATGAGGCGGGGAGATGAATTTAAGTGGGGGCTAGGAGAAATAGAAAGGGTATTGGTTGCGTGTTTTTTTTTTAATTTTATTTCTGTACGGTTAAAGTCGATAGATTTTAATGGAGAATAAATATGCGAATTCTTTCTTTCTTTTTCGCCCGTACGCGGTTAACCAGCGACAGAAATTCATTTAAATACAATGAATATTTAATTTTCAGGACTGCTCCGGAGCAGACGCCTGCAGTGATGCTCGCGCAGTCGAGAATACAAAACACGTGGGAAAAATGTTCCAATTTTAATCAAAGATAAACTTCGGTTAGACAACCTTCGAACTTTATCGCTTTCCCGTAGAACGAACTTCCTTTTTCTTACGAACTATATATACTATTTATTCTATACGAAAATTTCTTTTATTTCTACACTATCTAGAATTAAGTTACAATATTTTGTTTTATAATTAAATTTGCACATCAACTTTTGCTTCCTCCAATTTTCCGCAATTTTCGGCAAATTAAATATCGAGAACAGCTCATTCCAAACTTCGATAACAAAGCAATCGATCAGTGCAAATACCAGTTCACTTTTCAAACAAACCGGTCATTTCGACAGAAGTAATGAAAGAGCTCGGTCGTCCGATAACTCGCAAAAGGAGGGAAAAAAAGCAGAAGCGAAAGAAGGATGGCTAATGGGTAGAAAGAGAGGGGAAGGATTTCCTCGGGGGAGGCGTCGGTTTTCACCCTCGACGACGAAACCGCCGCGGCGGCTTGCGGGGGGCTTCGCCGGTAGTTGGCCGCGGGCACGCGAGGGCCGCCGGCGAAGTTAGCGCGGCCCGGCGCATCGGCCTTTGGGGCTTCCGAAACAAATTACGCGAATCAGCCGCGCTGATAACCCGCTGAAATGGTCGCGACAGCCGGGCGCGGAAATCAGATCCCGGCCGCTTAATTCCGCGCGGCGATCGATAAAATGCCCCCGAGCTGAAACCTTCCGCGCGTCAATTAACGCGAAACTGCAGATGCGCCGCTTTTAAGTCTATTAGCGAATTTTTATTAAAGCCGAGGCGACGTCGATCAATCTCTCCGCCAGAATTAATTTCTTTTCTGTCCCTTTTTTTTACCGTTGCAAGCGGAGCGAGGCGAGGGGTAAAGTATTTGTTATCGGCTTATGCGCTTTTAAGTAAATGTATGCGGATAAAACTGCGATCGTTTGAATATGATTTATACGCTGGGATGGTAGGAAATTTTTTGTAGGAATCGATGGATAGAGGTGGTAATAAACGCGAATATCTCTGTTTTTTTCGATCTGCGTTTGTCCTTCACCCTGCACGTGCTGCCCGCTTCACGTGGCGATTTGGCTTGGGAAATCAGAGGGGCAAAATGGTTTCCGCTGCTCGCGCTCCTATTGAAAAAAACATGCCTGACCGCAGCTGCAGGGGAAAGTCTTAAAGTGAAACATACTAGTGCAGTATTTCTCGGAGGGGAAAGTATTGTGCTAATATTTTCCGGTTACTCGTCTCGCGCTTTATAAATTAAAAAATACATATATTCACGACTCCGTAGCATATAACTAGTGGCGGCGTTATTGACAATATTATAGATAAAAAAAGCTACGATCATGTGCTTTACACGCATAACAAATTAATACCAGCAATAATGGATGTACATTAACTGCTGTCGAGAGAACTTCTAGTCAGCCACTGTCGACTCCAAATTGAATAAAATATTCCGTAGAGAAGAAACTTAAGATTAAATTTTCTTTATTTTTCATCCCAACTCTTAATAACAAGAATATCCCGTTGGTAAAGTGAGGGTACCCTATCATTATTGTAGAAAATATTAAGAAATTTTCAAATCTGCACGTGTATTGAATCAATAAAGCCAATATGAATCACAAGCTCGCATGAATACACCGGCGAGAACTACCGGCGGGCACGCGTATGACTCCCCATAAATCCGCGAAACGTATAATAATACCCCACCGCGGCGGCGATTCAGGCCGCGCGATCTCCGCGGGCACGTTTCCTTCGTCCCCCGTCGAAAAAAAGGGTCGGTCCCTTTCCGGCTTTATATACACGTGGAGGGAAAGTTTCGAAGCAGGCGCACGGAAGCTCATCCTCCCTACTCCCCGGCAGCGCTCGGATCGATCTACCGGTCTGCACGCTCACGTACACGGGATACACGGGAACAACACAGGCGCGCCGCGGGGCTGCCCGTGCAGCGAGTGGCCCGAAGCGTCGGCCCCCGACGTTCATAACTTCGCGTAAGCGCGAATTCGTGAGGACGCGCCCGTTTCCTCCTCTTTTTCTTTTTTTTTGTCTCCGCTCCCTTCCTGTATTTTCTCCCGGCGCTCCGCTTTAACTTCGTTCCTCTTTTTTTCTGCCTTCCTGGTGCTGGTGAAGGTACGGTCGCGCCGGGTTTCGCTCGCCGGCGAAAAGTTGGCCCCGATCTCGCTCCGGCGAACGCCGGGGGAATCGTCCGCTCGCCAGATCGATATTACCAGCTCCTTTTTCCTAGGGCGAGCGCGCAGCCGTGCCGGTATAAATTTCTCCGGTGCACGGCGGGCTTCGACGTTAAGAATTTTTTTTCCGGGTATACGTGATTCGGGCGTAAAATAATTGTTGGGACTTTTATTTCGATTGCATTGTGCGGGTGAATGGTTGCACGTGTAGCTTCAAAGTAATCAAAAAAATCTGCTTATAGCTTTGTTTAAAAATTTAACATTTTAATTGTAACTATAATATTTACTGAATTAATATTAGAAAGTTTTAAACGTACCGATTGTGGTACGGAAAGGCAAATAATAATAATGATAAATAAAGTGATTATTAACCAGTCGAAACTAAATGTTTATTAAGGAACTAAATAATTTTATTAAGGGGAATATAGAAAATACAATTCCGTCTCGCAGTAAATCCGCGCAATTTGCCAACGGTCTGCGACGATCTGCTCCGGCCTCCGCCGATCGAGCACTAATTATTCCGCCAAAATCTCTCGCGCTCGTAGGGCTCCCGCCAGAGAGTGGGGGGGCGTCGAGGCCCTTGACTGACTCGCGATTGGGCCTCCCCCTCATAGCAACGTCCGCCGCCGGAAATATTCGCGGAAGGCTCGAACCGTTGCCGGCTTCATCGAAACTTACAATCCTGGAAACTTATAATATTATTTCTTTTCCTAAAAATAGCCTACACGATAGTCGAAATCGAAGCATTTAAAAGTTTTCCTATCGATGGTAAAAGCTCTGACTCGCCAAACGCGACAAGCAAACGTAAAGTGATCATTTCGAAATGATAACTAAACCATTGCAAGTTTAAAAAGAAAAAAAGACGATTTTCATTGATTCCGCAGTTTGGCCAAATTTTTTATAACTGGCGCTTCTCCCTGTGGACTCCGGCGTAAATATGAATAAGAAGGCATTAATTTTAACGATTCCAACGCGAGTTTTAATGCTCGTCGTTTCATAACGGAGGTGTTTTTAAAAGTAGAAAAAAAATCATCGCGAATGTTATTGCGTGTACTCAAGAGAATAATTGGATATTATTTTTTTTTCGAGTGCAGTGTAATTACCGCGATTAATGCATATTTAGCGCTATGGAAATTAACGGAGTCAGTGTACACGATGTGGAAAATGATGTTTCTCTCGAGCGAACGGTAAAATTATTCACTTTGTTTTAATTACATAACGTTCGGAGAATTCGTTCCTGTTAAATGAATATCTTGTGTAAAAATGAGCCATTTAAATTTTTTTATTTACAGTGCATTACTGAGGAAGATTTCAAATTAAATTGCAATTAACATAAAAATTTCGAGGTAGCCACATTGTTCAATAATTTTAATCCATCAATTATTGTAATACGTAATCGTAGGTAAAATAAACGTACATGGAGCAAGAGAACAAAAAGAAAAGAATATTCCCAACAATCAACGGAGTTCTTTCTGCCATCACGAATTTCGTGAGCCACGATGAACGATCCCAGAGCAGTTTGAAAAATCGATTTCGACATTTCCAATTCGGGATGCCGTGCTTTTATTCTGCAGAAAAGGAGTCGCGTCTAAATCACCGCAATGAACCGAGAGCCGTACGCCAAGGCATCGCGAAATTTGTCGCCGGAATCCAGTTTTCTCCTTGGCGCAGCGAACCGCAGTCGCGAAATAAAATAAACTTTCGAACTTTCCCGCAAGGATGTCGTGTGCGCGGGTGAAGCGCGCAGCGGGGTCCGACGATATTCGGTCCGCGCTCGGGCATCGATCGCGTGCTCCTTCGGCGCACGCAGGACACGGCTCGCTCGTAAAAAAAAAAGCGCCTATCGGCCGCGAAGGCGCCGTGGCGAAAGACAGAGACCAGAGAGAGAGGGAGAGAGAGGCGCGGGAGAATCCGGGTTAAGAGCGTAAGAAGTCACGAGCGGTTTCGCCGGCGCCCGCACATAATCCCGCTTTCCCGCAATCCCGAGTTTATCGGGAAACGAAAGGCTCCCTCCGCTCGTTCGAGAGCGGCGTATTACTTTTATCCGAGGACGCCAGGAGAGCCTGGTCAACGGTGACGGGTTTTGCTTTTGTCAGTGTGTCTCCAGCTATCGCCTGGCTATTCGGCTGGATTTCTTGAGGGACCTTTCTTTTTTTTTTTTTTTGCTGGCTCCGAGTGTAACTTTTCATTTTCATCGGAGACTGGACTGGAATCGTAACGCCGAAACATCTGTTGATTGATTTTTAATAAGTATTGTCAGGACACGATGAAAAGCCCGAGGGTCTCGTTTAGTTGATGGGATTTAAAATGTTTAACAGCAATAGAAATTAAACATTCAAGTGTAAGATAATTCTCGGGCTGGGTCTAGGCGTGAATAAACTTGAGTTAAACATACAAAAATTATGTCTCACTCGTTCGGCGACAATCTTATTTGCATATTCGCGTTCACACACATGCCCACTTTATCTCTGATTTGAATAAAGATTCGAGAAGCTCGCTGAACTTCTTTTCGTACATTTTCAAATGCGTCTAATAGAAAACGAGTAAGTAAAGCTTAAAAATATTTCAATAAATTTAGAGAGAAAAAAATCTTCTCAAAAGAGCAAACTGCAGGATAAAGGGATATAGTGTCTGAACAATGGAACCAATGAGAGTAAACTTACGCAAGAATTCCGGAAACCCTCGAAAACTAACAAAGTATCAGAAATCCGGGTCACAGATTTTGATGAAATTGGAAGATATTTTTATGATAATAAAAATGATTGAAGCCAAAGTTTTAAACTGTAGTTTTCAATAGTTCTAAAGATAGCTGGTGTAATACTAATAATTTTCAAGAATACGATCAAAAAGAGTTTGCTGTAACTTCTATAATTAACGTTCACCTACTTTTTTACGTGATTCCCAAGTTTTTCCATTCAATTTTCGATATCATTGATAGAACCACGTGAAAATAGAAATGTATACAATTAAGTAGATTTAAAGCAAAGCCACTGTGAATATCATACAACATTAATTTTGTTATAGCTTTTAACTCCCGAAATACTTAGCGCTAGAATAAAAAAAATTTGGTTTCCCATAGTCTCGACAAAGGTTCTAAAGAAGCTCCAAAGGAACTCCAATACTCTTATGCTCCCCGCAAAGCTCACGGAGACTGTCTGGTCGGTGGAAGGCCAGTTGGAAGCAGTTCGAAGTCGAGGACGAAGGGTTCGGCCGCGCCTACGCCGTATCTCTTTCGTCTCGGCACGCACGCACGTCACTGGGGTGTCCTCGACGCTCGATCCACCCGTCCTAGACGACCTTTACAGCGCGCGCACGCACACTTGTTGCCGGCGCAACGAGTCGCCTCCGACTTATCGCAAATAAATAATTGCGAAAAATCAACGGGAAAATTGGCGAGATACCCAGAGGTACCCCGGAGGCTTTGCAATCGATTGGACTAGTGTTAGTGGATCAGCGTGGGCTTTACTTTGTTGCGAAGAGGCTTTTAATTGAAGCGATTACCCACGGTCTCGCAAGTTTTTCCGTTTGCTTTATCGATTCTCGTGAATTGCATTTTTCTGAGCGAGGCGCCGAAGTGAATTTTAGTATAGTGGAGCTTCCCTTATTATATTCGACGCGACAAGTAAAACTGACATAATTAGAGTTTATTATGATTTATTCAAACGATTTTAATTAATAAAAGTATGTAAGTGGTAAAAAAAATTGTTCAACGTGCTTAAGCAGTTTTAAGTACTCTTGTCAAGACTTCAAACTTCAAGATAAGTAGTGAAGTTCAATAAAGACGAAGATTATTGACGCGAGAAGTTACTCTTTTTTTATCATCAAGTCGATAAAATCGTGAAGTCCAATAAAATGAGAAAGGCCTTAACCACCGACTGTTACACCGACTCGAGTGGAGCTAATCAACGTGTAGCAGCGTCAATTTCGCGGCGTACTGCGCAAAAAAAGTCGAAAAATCCGGGAGCCGTCGCCTCGGCAGCGCTGAGGGTTAACGCTCGATTAATCCAGTAATATCGAGCTCGGCAAGGCCGGCGTGCGAGCACATCGGCTCCTCGCCGCTCGCAGCTCTCTGCCCAAACCAGATTCCGTCGCTCGCGCACACACGCACACACCAACGCGGCCTGGCGAGAATAGACGACCGGAGCCCGGCGAAGATTACCCAAGGTCGAGGCGGCGCGGCGGGCCGTCGACACCGTGGAATATTCGGTGTGCCTCGAACGTCGTTCGGAATATACATTTTTCGGAGCGTGCGTTTGCCAGTGAGATAACGGCTAAAGGTCGCGGTTTATCGGCGACTTATCGACCGAGTGGCCCGTTTACCTTATGTATGCGGTCGCTTTGCGATTCCGGCCGAGTGGATTGTTTGTTTAAAAAAAAAAAAAAAAAAAAAAAAAAAAAAGTGATCGATCGACACTTAGGAAAATTAATTTTTGAACAAGAACGAGGTTAACGCTGATGGGAAATCGATGGCTGAATTTATGAAGAAATCGAGTTTTCTTCAGTTTGTCGCTTTTATTTCCGTTTTGCCGCAGTGAGCTTGAGTTATTTACATATAAACGGGCATGTATATAATAAATGGTAATTGAAATGGCACATATTTCCGAATTTCTCTAAACGAAATTACAATAATGTCAAATATTCATATTCGATGTGTATTCCAAGTTATTCACACATGAAAAGGTGTTAATCTAGCCAAGTAAAATAATGTTCCATGACTACAGCGTTATTCAGTGAAACTTAACCGATTCGTTTGTCGGATAACATTTTATTCCAAACTTTCGGATAAAAATACGTTTCTAAAAGCGTCAAGCGAGCAGAACTCAATCGAAAAAATCCATTACAAAAGAAAAGCGCCGTACTTCCGCGCGCGCGCGAACGCGGAAGCGTCATTCTTTTGAGCCGAAGGCCTTCGGCGGCAGCAACTTTTCTGCCTTTGAAAATGAGCGAGCAGCTCATAGCGTATACTTAGAGATCGCGCGCTCGGCTCTCGGTTATCTTTATGTAACCGAGGACAAGTGATGTCAGTGTCGCGCTCGCTGCCCGCTGCTCACAATGGAGTGCGAATTCAAGTATTCACGGAGGAGACCAAGCGAGCGCGGAAGTGGCCGCTTGAAAAATTTATAAGGTCTCCCGCCGAAGCGCCGCCAGCCGATCGCTCTCTTGTCGGCTTTTATGAATTATAGTGCTGATCGAGCGCGCAGAGTCAAGCGAAACTTTTTTTTTTTAATTACGAGAATTAAAGTTTGTTATTAATCACGAGGATAAGTTTTATTCAAAAATTTAGCATGAATCTAGAAAGAAATAACAATACTTTCAGTAAATATAAAGGCTACGACTGTAATAAATGGTTTTAAATATTTTAACTTTTAATAATCACTTTATTATCGAAATTTTTTTAAAATAAAAGAAATGATTGTACATTTTAAAGAATTTCAAAGAATTGCATGAAAATATTAAAAGAAAAAGTGTTCGCGCAGCTCATTGGCTTATCTCTAGCAAGAACATGATAAAAGCGAGTACTGTACTTACTTGTAAACATAACTCATTTACGAAACAATGGCCAAACCAGACAGCAACATCTGCAACAAAAAAGGAGACGGGTCGAGTGAGTAACGGCACGAAATTGGTCTGCAGCGCGATAAAATAAAAGTCCCCGTCGGAAAATTTATTTTCGACCGAGACACGCCAGCGCCACGAGCGAAAAATTTGGATCGCGCGCGAGATTTTCACCTGGCGAAAATCTCGCGAGCGCGCCTTGAGGAAAAGTCGGCGCGATTCGAAAGCGCCCATTGATTTTCACCCGCGAGGCTTCCGAGGTGGGGGAGAAAGAAAAACAAACTCGCTTAACAAAGGAAACTTGAGCGCGAGCGGCGAACTTTTACTTTCTAATAATAACCTCGGCGTAGTTCGGTCATTTTTTTCCTTCCTTCGTTTTATTAAAATGAGCTTAGTCGCCGCGTCGCTTTTAGCCGCTGGAACAAAAGGCGCTCGGAGTTTCGGGGCATTACTAAACATGAGGCTGAGGATAAAGTTTTGACTGCAACTTTTGCCGGTGTGCAAAAAGGTGAGCGACAAAAAGGTGAGCGAGCTCGCTGCATTCTTTTTTTTTTGGAATTTCAAATGTTCGCGGCGCGCGACGCTCTTTTTCCGATTAGTTCGAATAAAAGTTCACGAAAGTTTGTTCGCTGTCCTCCCTGCGTCCCCTCTCGTGGAGAGAGCAAAAAGTGAATGCGTTGTATCCGGTGAAAAATGAGAATCTTTAAAAAAAAATGCCTAGAGCGAAAGAGACGATTTCGCAGGTTGGTCGTGGCGGATAAGGCTTGATAAAGTGGTGAGTGACGCTGAGCGAGTTGGATAAGTGGCGACGAAAAATATCACGCTACGCCCTTGTGAACGCACGTGCAGACAAATACACTGAATTTTATCAGTGAACATGCACGTTGGATATCCAAGAAATTTTGTTGCGATATCATCACATTAAATAAATTTCACTGTTGAATTGGTGTGGCTTTTCGCACAATTTGAGTTGAATATGTAAAGTAACGCGAGAATTAAATGATTAATAAAATACATATAATGTGATTACTTCTTTTTATCGAAAAAATTTCGTGTATTTAAAAATTGTAAACTAAAATAGGAATATTTTCTGAGTTGATTGACCAGAATTGAAATAAGAATGGAACAATAAGCTTATAATAAGCGGTACTACAGATTTACATTTCGATAATTTATTGAAATAATTCACTTGAAAAATCTGTGATTCAGCCAGCGAAAAGCACAAGTCTACCGGCAGCATCGCAAAAAAAAAAAAAAAAATATATACAGTTAACCTCAAAATGACTTTTTATGAAAGAAAAAAAAATGACCACCACGCTTTCATCGAATTCGAATTTCCTTTTAAACGTCGACTAATTCAAAGGCATGACCTTTAATAAAGTGAAATCACCGGAGCGCCCTGGTGCGCCTAATTTCTCCGCTTATCCGGCTTTCAAAACACAAAAGCCTGAGAGGCAAAGAAGACCAGCGCCAGCGAGGCGAATAAAAAAGCGCCGAGAGAGGAGGAAAAAAAAAGGAGCGGCGCAGCCGTCGAAAAGAGGAGCGGAGAGTATCGCGCGAAAACGCGAGCGACAAAAGGTGTCGGCCTTTTGGCAGCGTTAAAACGGAACCCATGGCCATAGCGCAGCTAATAATGCGTGTGTACGCAGGCGCGTCGAACCATAGTTTCGCACGCCGTTTCGGTATATGGCTCTCCAGCGGCTGGCGGTCGGGCGGCGCGATTTTGACAGGGACGGCCCTGAGCCACTTGCGACAGTAGGTCAGCTCTTCACCTCACTTCGCCTCGTTTTTCGAGCCTCCATTATGTGCCCCGAGCGAGAGACATCGCGCTCACGATTTACTCCACATTTTCGTAGCAGGCCTCTCCCCCCTTCCCCCTGCCGCGGGCATGCGACCGGAGGGGAGAGAGGAAACCGGAACGAGATCATATAATAAACGAGCATTATCGTCTTATCGCGCTGCTCCTGGCCCTTTTCTTTTTTCTACTTTTATACTTCGCTGCGTTTGCCTTCTTATAATATATCCGGATTTGTTCTTTTATCAACGGTTTTTTATCTCTGCCCTTGTCTAACGCACCTTTTCTTCTGCTAGTGTTGATACCTCGTAGCCCACCCTTCTAATCGTGTGGATTTCTTCTATTATGTGTCTCACTTATCAACTTTAATCTCATATTCATATGAAAAAATGAAAATTCACTTGTAGAAAGAATGAAAATTTTTCATTTTTACAGGGAGCCTTAACGTCAATAATCATATAGATTAAGTGCTGTGATGCATAATATCTGATTACGAAGAAAAATGTTGCATTAAAAATTTCTACAGCCTTTATTAAATATACAAGGCAGACACGAAAAATAAAACGAAAATCTAGAGTGACTAGCAAATTTGACTATAAAAATTTTGTATAACTTTTTCAACTGTTGAAATCGCCTTCGCTCTAATAATTTTCTATGGCTATGTTTAAAGCAATATTTGTCTTTGCAGTACAAGAATAAAAAAAAAGAAGGAAAAATATGGAATCAATTGCACTGGCGGTTGCGCCAGACTAAGCAAAGCTTTCGAGAGTTGCGAAAACCCGACCATGGATGAGCAGTCTGTATCTTTTGAAATTTCGTGAGCCACAAAGCCGAGAGAAGAAAGTACAGCGCTTGACGACGCGCCTGCCTGTGACATTTTCTCCGGGACTATACTCCTTTTACTTTTCGAAAACTTGTAGGTCCTACGGATTACATAATTCCTCGTCAATGACAAGACTGACGTAGCCCGCTTATATTTGAATGATTTAGTTTTATTTCATTCGTCATATTTTCACGTGGGACTTGCGTACAAGCCGTTCGTCAATGCATTAAATAAATTCTTTTCAAACGACCGTGGAAGGATAAAAGCCACTCAGACTCTTTGTGAGGACTTTGCGTTCGAAATTCTTTTTTTAAATTTTTCTTGCGATGTACTCCGCCCCAAAATATCCCTCGTCGAACAAAGGTAAATTAAAATTAAAATGCTTGTATCATTTTTTTTCCAGAAAAATTCATTGACTTATTCAATTTATTATAACTTAAGCAGAAAAGACATAAAGTATAGGCTTTGTACACACGATGAAAATAAAAGTCTTATTAAAAAAAAAAAACGAGCTTTTTCATGCATCATCGCTCGTTAAGTGTAGTGCTTTAATTCCCCTTCCTTAAAATTCTGCAAATTAATAACTCGGTAATTACGTTATAATAAAACGCCATTCTCACCTAATAAAATCACTCGCGCATGGCTGACCGTTCGGTCTAGCTTACATCGGCGATTAATTGAAAAATGAAAAAGTTCGATGGAAATCATAATGGTCAGTCGAAAAAAAAAGGCCCAAGCAATTCTCCACGCTCTCGGTAACAGTACATACAGAACCGAGGAACGAAACTCGTAAGCGCGTGTACATTACGCGAGATTTTTTCCCGTCCACCGATTCTGACGCAGCATTTATTCGTATATCCTACGCGGCGGTGAAAAAAAGGGGCGGAGGAGGAAGAGGAGCATCGGCGCGACCTGGAACGCTGGATGTACCGTTCCGCGCGTTTTTTCCGTCGCTCCGAAAAACGCTTTCCGCGGCAAAGCCGACAGGGGAAAAAGCGCCGGAGCAGGAGAGAAGGCCTTGTTTCGCTTTCGAGGTCAGCGGCGAGTCATCTTCGGAACAATGCACGCCCGCGACACTTTGATCGGGTGGCAACGCGCAAGGACGACGTGGGAGGGGAGGTTCGGGGATAGGACGAGTCGCGAGGGAGGCCGAGTGATCCTTGAAAGTTCGCCCGTTTCTGGGGTTCATCGTCAGCTACTAATGGCGCGCTGATTACCGGAGTTTCTCGGAGTCGCGAGATTAGTGCGGGGCCGCCTGGGAGCGGCGAATATTGCCGACTTAGGAATTGCGTGTGCCCTGGATCTTTTTAATTTAATATGATGCTGCTCGCGGCGGAATTTTATTTCGCGGCGGTGTAATGCGTTTCGGGAACTTTATGCTTTTTTCATTACGTTGGCTTGTATTAAGTGGATAATTTAGGTAGCCTTTAACATTCCGCGGAAAATTGCGGAAGGCGGCGAGCTGTTATGCTGCTGAAGATTTGCTTTCGTAATATATCGTAAAATATGTGTAAGTATCGCGAGTTTGGGAATATTTTCTATGTGTTTATTTATCAGGTAGCTTGCGCAAAGTTTAATAAATTATATGTTATATTTGACTTTTTCATTGAAGAAAATTGCGAGGAATTTTTCATTTAGCTTTCGTTTTACTGGTTAATAAAGTTTAGTTCGTTAGCGCAGATGAGATACAACAGTTATAACGTACAGCAGGTTTAAAAAACGAATCGATGAAACACTGATCCACTATGATCTCGCAAAGCTATGCCATTTTTAAGTAAACGGAACAATTGACACGTTTTTATAATTTCTTTTAAATTTACTTACAAATTTGTATAAAATATTACGGTTCATGTATTATAAAATATTCACTGAAAGAAAATCCAGCATCACCGTAATAAAAGGTATTTTTTAGAAGCGATATCAACGACAAATTTAAATTCCGAATCTGACTTTACAACTTGTGCATATCAGCTGTTCAGATAAACATTGAATAACACATGTAAGTCAAACATTCTTTTACGAAGGTCAATAACGTATATCAAATCCATCGCACTGTAACCACTTTAAATAAAATATCGTATTTTAACTATTCACCAACCAAAATATTTACGTCAAAACGTACAAAAAAAAAATATGTATAGACATACATATACTATGCAAAGAAGCCTGAGTGTAGTCCCAAAATAAAAGCACGAGTTTCTATCCGAGCGAAGATGAAAGAAGAGCGCGCCATATACCGAGGGCAAACGCGAGGAAGCCTACATCTCCCCGGAGCCCCTCTGCGCCTGTCCTTCAACGAGCGCTTATTAAGCACGGCAGCAGTCTGGCCGCCCGGAATCCGCCAGATGGACTCCGCCGTAGCAGAGCCGAGGCAGGGGGCGTCGCGCGGCCCGGGGCGAAATTTATTAGTCCGTCGACGATCAGCTTTCCTTGATCGAGCCCCGGGAGAGACGACGGCGACGTCGACTGACCTTTCGTAAGACGACCCGCGAAACTCGTCTACGCGCCGCGAGTCCGAGCGATCGCTTTCTAATTTTGGAGAAAGGCGCGCGCGTCTCGAAAATTAGAAACGAATTGCGTCCGAAATTTCGGCGGCGAAAGAAGGTCGGCCAGGCGGCGGAGCTTTATTAGGGGCTCGTTGGTGAGTGCGCGTGTGTGCGCGCTTTTTATTTTAACCTCGATCCGGTGTCACGGGGTTAATACTCGAGCGGTGCCGGTCACGCATGATGCTCGACTATCGACTCGTCGCCCGTAAACACGAACCCTCACGGGCGAATTTTCATCCCGATCGCACGAGCGATTTTATTTAAGGCAAGGGGATCTATAACTATCTATAAATCGAAAAGTTTTAAAGTGCCCGGGGTAAGAGATTATCTGATGTTTTATTTAGCGCAATATTAACCAAATACAGTCTTTACGGGCTCTTGGATCGAAATATTTTAACACTTTTTTTTTGTTTATTAGAAAAATTCATTGTTCTCCGTTTTTTAGACGTAATACAATTTTTTTTTTATATTTGAAAATAAATTCTAACGGCATTTACTTTTTAACAAAATTAATTATTTATAAATTTCAGATTAGCTAGATTTACATTTAAAATACTTCATGTTTATTTCCTATTAACCGCATTGCTTTATAAATAAACGTAATTATTGTGTCTAATTTTATTTGCATTTTTTATCAATATGTAATTTTCAATAAAGGGATCTTCCCTCGTACTCTTATTATAGCAAATCAGAAACATTTCAGTGCCGAGGATGTAAAACTCTACAAAATATGGATGAGTAGGTATTCAAAAAAAAAACATCTTTTAAAAGACCGTTAAATCGTTCAGCGTTGAGGTCAAACATTTCCAAGGCTATTCTTAAAATGCTAGCCTCGAACGGAAACCTATCCTCACCAATAAAACTTTAATGAATTAATCAATTTCTTCAACTCTCCTCCATAATTTACACTGTATTCAGCCTTGGACAATGAAGCGTTTCCCCTCACGACATTTAAATCTTGTCCGTCTTGAAATCATCCACTACAAAGTATACGAAACCCGCCGTCCCCAAACAACCGGTAATGCCCAAAATACGCGTAGGTGCGAAAATAAGCGAGTATCAAAAATCCCCAGTCAAGAGGAAGGCCAGAGCTGTAGCCGGAGGTGAAAAGTTGGCTTTTCCGAGAAGCCGCCTCAGCCACGACGTCGGTACATTTGGGATTCGGTAAGCGTCGTGGGTGGCGGATGAAATAAAAAGTAGCAGGCGCGCGCGCCCCTTTCTCCCCCGGTCGACCGCCTCTCCCTCGGCGCTTGGCTCGCTCGCAGGTCATTCGAGTTTTCCGGCCGCGCGGCAGATGCGCTTTTACAATGTACTCCGCGGTGGCTCCTGCGCCCTGCCCTCTCTTCTTCCCTCCTCGACGAGGTAACCGCGTCGAATTTTTTTCTCTCTCTCCCCCTTTTTTCTCACTGCGCCGCGAAAAGATCCGTGACGACGCGAGGATCTCGCTTTACGCCGTTTAGGCGTATATATACGCTTGGAATGAGAAGGTGAATGATACGGAGTGCTGTTTCTTTTTCCGCGCGTGGACGCGTCTGCCGCTGAAGGCGACGTATTTCGCCCCCCACCCTGACCTCTCTTTTTGTTCGCGCTGCAGACCGAAACTTTTTGAGTCGGAAGGTGCGCGTTCGTTTTTTTTTCGAGGCTTCTTGCTTGCGGTATTTTTACGTCGAGCTTTTTAACGCGACAGTCTCGGTCGTCCGCTACATGTAAATACTTTGATGTAGTCTTTCAAAATTTCGAGGCAAGCAGTCATCGTAACCAATGTCGATTCATTTCCAACGAGGGAAATTTGTTTTTAATATTCATTTATTTTGTTATTTTTTAGAAGAAATTAATTCCACATGAATTTTTCTACACACATACAATATTCACAAAAATCACTGCGTGTCTCACTAGTGTTTAAATTGAAATTTTATTTTCCATAAAAAATAAACAAAAAAAGAAGAGATAGTACGAAAAATAATAGAAAACAACATTACGTTTTCAGCAACCAGAATTACGCGCCAACAGAAAACATTTAAACCGATGATTTATTTGGCATATGAATATAAGCAGCTTATAAAGCATAAAGGCATCGATGAACATGTAAAGCTTCGATCCTGGAATATTTTCATAAAATAAAACATGAGCTTCGCCGAGCGGCGAGCAAAGGCGCCGATCGATCGCGGCATCGTGCGCTCGTTATCGCGCCGTATCGAATCCCGAGGAGATAATCCGCGGAGCTCGCGCTTCCCCCGAGCAAAACAAAAAGGACGGAAGGAACGAGCCTCATGGCAGACTCATTTTTCAGACAGCTAGTGGTAAAAATGAGCGGAATAAGCCTTGGAGGCGACGGAAGCGTAAAAAATAGAGAAAACCGACACGGTAAGGGAGGAAAAAGGCGCTCGGGGAATTTTCATGCCACGGCATGACAAAAAGCTCGGGGGACTCGCCGCCGAAGAATTTAGTCGGCGACGGCGGATCATCGACGATTTTCCTCGGATAAGAGGAAAAAGGGGCTCAACTGGAGTTTTTTTTTTAACCACATCCTTGTAACTGTGACGCTTCGTGGGTGGGCCTCCGGGATTCGACTGCACCTAAAGGATTGCTTAATTAGTGAATGTGCGTGCATCAGGCAAATTACGAGTCGCTGCGGTAACGATGATGGGCTGGGCTGTTTGTTTAATGTGAGTGAGTGATTTCGATGAAATTAATAGCATTCAGCGCGTTACGAGGGGATGTACGTAACTCAAAGCTTGTTAATATGTAATGTGGGTTTACAATGAAGAAAAATATAAGTATAAGTATATATAGTATACAATTCTAATAAGATAATCCGAAATAAGACGAGATAAAGTAAATTATTACGAAAGTATTGATTGTACGGGTTTATATGTGCATAATATATTACTTATAACGTATCCTTCGTCAGAAAAATGTACTCTATGATAGTCATCGATTATAATGAAGCTATATCTATTTTCTAAAAAAGTAGGAAGGGAAACGCAAATAACTAATTTAAACGATTCTATAGCTCATAGTACAAAAAAAAAACTTTGAATTATTGACAAAAGCAATTAGCGCGTATATGGTATTTAATCCGTCACTCATAAAGAAAGAGCATTTAACAACAAACAACTGGCGTGAAAAAAATGCCAAGCCCGCAGCGTCAGCGGCAGCAGCAACGTCGACGAGGCGAACAAAGCTGGGGCCCTCGACAGACGAGCTCGGTGCGCTCCGCTCGATACGCACACACACGCGAGGAGGGGAGAAGGGGGGCTACAAGGCCTGGCCTGGGCCAAGGGCGAGTCGGGCGCGCGTGCATGCACCGGAGCCGGAGCGAGAGGGAGGCCAGGGAGGCGCATGGGGACTGCGAGTGGCCAAGGGAGACCGACGACCCTTTTTTTCGCCTCTCCTCTTCTCTCACTCCACCTCCGCGATTCTTATTTCCAGCGGCGTCATTGTCTGCCTGGCGCATATGGCCGATCTTTGTTCGGCTCTCCCCGGCATTATCCGGGCTCCAAGGGCTCTCCTCTTCTGCTATCCCGCTCTCTCTGTCTCTCCATTATCCGGACGAATCGGTAGCCGGGGAACTCGACTACGATAATAACCCAAACACCGGGAATTACGGGGGAGGGGAAGGTGCAGTGCATAAGGCACTGGGCGAATACTTTTTTTTCGCAATTGATGGCTGGGTGGCTTTGATGGATAATCGGGTGGATGACGGCCGGGTACTTGCTCTCGGTGGACGCAGCGGAAGACGAGGTACCTAAAACTCAATGGGCGCAAATTGATACGGCATTTGGCAAATGATTGCGAGAATGAAAGCCTATTCTTCGGCTCGGTGTAATTGGACCGCTCGCGTCGTGTAAACGAAGTGAAAGGCTTTAATCCGGTGAGGATGGAAGTCCTTTTTGTAGCATCGAATTATTTCGGTTAGGAGCGCATTAGTCGGCCGCTTATTAAAGTACCTGCGTAACGCGCTCAGGAATTTTCATTTTTCCTTGCTTAATGAGATGTTCGCGCTGGGAGCAAAGCAATTAAACTTTCACGAGGAAATTTTATCCTTTAATTTTTCTTTTAATTAAATTTGTTCGTAAAATGATAGAATTGTCTTTCGTAAAGGCTGGATTTCGAGGCCCTCTTTAAAACTCTATTTTCATGTTCATCTATTTAATGTGTCGCCGTAAAATACAAGAAGTGTTTCACTTTATAAATTGAATTTTGTAACTTCATTATTATTAAGTATTTCAGCTATAAGCAGTTTTTTTTTATTATAATTTTAGAATTACACGGAGAGAAATTTATATCAAAAATTACCGTTGTTTTGACGGTAACCATGGACTATTTGCGCTGATCAGATTTA
>JAWWEN010007802.1:0-25000 GCA_035582955.1 Sycophila texana | reverse complement strand
GATAGGAGAAAGAAAATTGCAGCGCCGATTCCCGGCTCATCCCCTCCTGAGATCTCTCTTTCAGATCGACGAAAATCGTTCAGCCTTTTTTCACGACTTCCCCGGCGCGCTCCTTTTGTTCCGCTTGAAAAGTCGCCGACGAGCGACTTAGCCTCCGGCCGCGCCCACCACGTATCTCATATCCCCGCCATGCACATTTGTCGAGCGGGGTTTTCTCGGCATATACGGCTAGGCCGCGCGGTGGAATCGAGGCTACCGTATGGGCAGGAAGAATCGAGGCTACGTTTCGCGCGCGGATGTTGCGGGATTTTTCGAGATCCGCGCCCGTGTTTATACGTGTATTATATCGATTTGACCGACTTCGTGACTCGCGAGGTATACGTGCATGTCCGTCCCGTGTCTCCACGGCGGATATCATGCAAATGGTGCACCTCCGCTTTTGAGGGGTTCACCATAAATAAAACACGATTATATGGACTGGCTTTTCGTACTGGCGCGCCTTGTACGCCGGAAGACGCGGGTTTCTCCCGCCGGCGCATATGCATGCGGGAACCAGCCGCGATTCTCCTCCCCGTTTTTCCTTTTTTATTTTTTCCTTATACCCTTCGATAATCACGCGAATTGCGGTCAAGTATGCGCGTCGCTGGTCGCTCTGGATTTTTGCGAAACTGAAAAAAAATAAATAAATGAAGTTATGAGGTACTTTTTTTTCCTTCTAAGCTTTCGTTCGCTTTCTGTGTTAACAGAGAAATTAAAAGAGAGCGATAAAGCACGAAGTGGTTTTATTTTTACTCGAAATAAAAATTAATTGCAATTTTGCTAATATTACGCCGTCACTGCTTTTGCACGTATCGTTATTTCGAAACTTCAAAATTCAAATTACTCTACTTTAATGATGGTAGTTACCTTACACCTCACACGGCTCAAGTTTTAATTAAATTTTTCTAATGTCTATAAAGCGGCGGGACACAAAATTTTTAATTAAATTTTCTAATTTTAATACAATGGCCTTAGTATCGATTTGAATTCCGCAGCGCGGAATGATACATCGATAGCAAAGTCTCCCTGCTAAAAATAGCAGCAGCAAAAAAAACGGTAGTTTCCAGGAATTTCGTTATTCCAACGACGGTCACCCTGAACCCGTCGAACTGGGATGGCGTCAGGATTTATTGCTTAATGGTCTCTAATTAAGAGATACGATTACGCCTTGGGACGAGTTAAGTAACCGGCTCGGTAGGTGTCCTCGATCGGAATAATGAAATTCCTTCAGTCGTATTTCTATGCGCGCGCGGGGGTACACGTATATATATATATATATATACAACTGAGCGCGTAGGCGAAAAAAAAAATTCGATATCATGCGTATCGATCTAACCGACGCCTCGCCTTCTTTTCCCTATCGAGGATCTAAGCTTTTGTTGTTCCTTTCGTCTCGCCACATCCGAGTCTCTTTCTCTGTCCGCCTCACTTTTTCTTCGCTCGCGCTGCACACAAAGTCTCCAGCCGGAGTTGGCATTTATTAAAATCTATAATGACGACACACCTTCCAGAGAGTCATCAATTTCGGAAATTAAATAATCACCTAACAGTAACGAAATTTGCATGCGGTAATAGTGTACGGCTGCCGCGGACGATATTGACGTATTTTATTAAACGCTCCTTGAATTTTTAATAAAGATAAATCGACGCCATGTCGATTCGCCTCGGATAAAAGGAACGTACACACACACACACACACGCACACGATATAGAGGCAACGGTAGCTAAAAATTCGCTGATCACGCGGATATCTACATATACCCAAACATCCCGCGAAAATGACGTCCGCCATCAATTTTACAATCGACGCGGCTGTCATCGTAAAGCCAAACGATAATTTGCCTCAATCGAATTCACCTTAAAAAACTTAATAAAGACTTGTTATATTCGAGAGCTCATCGAGCGCATAAAGCGTTAAATATTGCAGAGTTATTTTCGCGTCTTGCCGGCGTCGAATATCTTTTATTTATGCGCGAACCTCTCGAGAGCCGGAGGCTCGATACGCTGGGGGCGAAGCGCGACATGCGACGCCAGCACCGCCCGAAACCGCTTTTCCCCGAATTTCCCTGTGCTGCGGTCGCAGGAGCAGCGCTGCGCCGAGGCTCGCCACCGCCGCAGCCGATATCACGCCCGCAATTACACGGGCACGGGTCGCGTCGATTTTCTCACCACCCCCCGCGGCCTCCCTTCCTTCCTGCCGTGGACCCCCACTCCGACGGACTCGTCGGAATGCGCGATCGCCGTGCCGCGACACGCCGAACGACAATGCGCTCTCGCGATATTTGCCTCGGGGGAGAGCGGAACGAGGGCCGCTTTACTGCGCGCGCAAGATAAAGTTGTAACGATCGCGGGGGACGAGGGCGTCCCGCTCGCGCCCAGCGTGATTCCTTTGTATGCGTAAAGTAGTTATTGCTCCTCCAGGCGTGGAGAGAGAGGTCCGATGCGCTCTTTTTCCCTTTTTTCTTTCTCTGCGACCGGTATACCAGTACACTCTTCCTGCTTCTTCTTTTTCTTTTTTTATCGGCGATCGCGCGACGGAAATGCGACTGTTTAGTTTCATTCCGGTGGAGTGGGCTGCTCATTTTCTTCCTGCTTTTCGGAGATGTCGAGGGGAACAGTGAGGGTACGCACATTTTTGTTAATCATTCTTGATTTTTTTTTATAGATATAACGTAGGGGTGTAGTAATAATTTGTATGTATAATTATAATAAATATCTTCAAACTCAGAAAAAAGTAGTGTAAAAGTTACATTCTGTGTTGTGGAACACGACCCTGTGGTCGACTAATAAAAAAGAGTCCAATCTGTTTTGGACTCTGAGATTAAAATTACCATATTCTGCAGCAACATTTGCCAAGAATATATAGTAAATTTTGCTTTATGTATATTAGAATTATTTTCAACATTGTTAAGCAAAATTTACTGTAGCAAACTTTACTTTTTAGATTATGGTAATTTTTATGTGAGGATTCAGTTTGTGGTCGCGTTCGCAGACAAATAGTAATTTTCAGAATACTTTTTTGTCAGTGTAATAAATAATTTAATATCTGTAATTTCTAAAATGAAATTTACTGCATAAGCTATTTTTAATACTCGATATGAGCGCGTTTAAATTTGATAAAAAATATAAAAGTAATAAATAACAATAATGTACCTAATATACTTTTTGACGCTACTTACTTTTTTCATTTCTCTAACATTAAAATACTGTTAAAATAGAATCTCGTGAAATTAAGTTTCCACTTAAACAAGATAAAGTATATTCCCATACTGCGCCATTGTGTTTCACTACACGAATTTTTACAAGTCACATTTCGAGTGGAATGAAAAGCAAAAATATCATCAGTCTAAGCAAGGAGTATGAGAAAAAAATGAGAAGGAAACCCCATTGTGTCCAGGAAAGAAAAAAAAAGAGAGAAGCAGCGACGGCATCTGGCGAATAAGCCGGAGAATGCCCACGGAATGAAACAATTCCGGACTTGTGCGCGCCTTCGTCGGGCCTCCGTGCATAATTTTCCTCGGCTGCCGCCGAATCGAGAAGAAGAATTAGAAGCGCCCGCGGGGCTGCCCACCCGTGGAATGATGAAAATATTTTACGTACCGGGCTCGCGCCGACTTGCCGACTATTATGCCGTCTCCCTCATTCCTTTTTTTCTCTCTCTTTTTTTTTGAGTAAAAAAGAACGCATCTTGGCGGCAAGTTCTTTAGAATTCAAGAATGGAAAAAAAAAAAAATAATAAAAACAAGATTAAATTACTCCCCCGCGTGGTTCACTCGTTCCGCGGGAATTTTTTAGTGGCCAGCTGGGAAATGTGAAAAAGGCTTCTACGCGGAATTGAAGTGCGTATGCGGACTGGAGCGCGCCGAGTGCAGGAGCCGTCCGTGGATTTTTGTCGGGAAAGCGAAATCGTCCATTTACCAAATTAATTAACCGAGCTCGAGTGATGCGTTTTGCTTGTTTACCCCGCGGGATGTTTCAGAATATTTATTTCGATCTTGATTGTATATAAGAATAAGCACACAAGCCACTCGTGAAAACGTAGACTGTTCTACATCGGACTTTTCGAAACTTATTTTTTCATCACTATTATCAATTGTATTTAGAAAAAAAATAAGCACGTTTAGGAGTTGAATTAAAAAATGATTTCAATGCAACACTCTTTTTTCGCGTGCACCGCGAAAAATTTAATTCAGACTGAAGGCTTTTTTTCATCAACCTGAAATAACCTGCAAGCATATTGTTTGCTTGAAAGCACAAGTGGGCATTCGAGGACGACTTTGCGCTTCCTGAGCCCGGCCCGCTAATCCAACAGCAAACCCTGAATATAAATTAAGCATAATAACTACATGCCGAGTCCTTTCTAAATAGCGCCCTCGTTTTTTACTCCTCACCCCTATCCGCATCCGAGCTTCCTATTTTTTCCTTTCTCCCATTCTTTGTTTAGACTTCTCTTTGCGCTCTGGTCTCTTTATGCCCGCTTCAAGCTCTAAATGAACCGAGAGTAATAATTTTTTTTTTTATATTTAAAGTTACGCAATTAATTAGTTATTTTGAATTACATTTCTACGAATATACCTACCATTAATTAGTTTATTTAAAATAAAATTGATGGAAAGTAAAGTGTGCTCAAATAACCGGGGTAAAAATTTGAAAAGGCAGCGAAGTTTTTTATTAGTATAAAAAATGGCTTGTTTGAGGGCACGAATGAAATGCTATTTACTAGCTTGCTATGAGAATAAGGGCAATTTTCTTGTAACTTTAAGCCTATACAATATAACCCTTAGATTAAAAGGTTGATTCATAAACTTTTACTAAGTTCATTTTAAAGGTGTTCAAATTTTTCTACCTACCGAATTAATAGTTGGCGAATTTAAAACTGATTATTATGTTTTTCGTTTCTATGTGAACTGCAAGATCAAAATTAACTAATTTTTGCTATCAAAAATGATTTAATTTCCAATTCATTCTAGTCACTAATCATAAAATGTGTGAAAAAGCGTTTCATTCATAGGCACAAATAAGCTAGTTTTTGTATCTACAAACCAGCTTGGCTGCTCTCTCAAATTTTTCCCAGGGAAATGCACGACGAATTGGATTAGTTATCAATTTACGTACGGATTTCGTGTAAGATAATTTAAACAGCATTCTATTATGTACACACTATTAGAGCGAAAAGGTAACAGAGCACATAAAGAAAGAGAATGAAAGAAAAATACGTTGAACTCGCACGGGCACTCGCTTATCTGTACGCGAAAGGCGGTGAGTTCGCTTTTGCAACGTCGGCGGGCGGCGCGCAACAATTCGCGCAAAAAGGAAGGAAGGTGGGTCCGTACGGCCTAAATGAAATATAATCTGAAATTCCGGCGAGTTATCTCCGCAGCCGACTCGAAGGCTCTCCGGCGCCCCTAATCCGTCCACGTCTCCTCGCGGAGCGCGAGCTGAATCCCCGGGTAAGCGGAGAGCCCGGCGCGTCGCGATGCAAATCTAAACGCCTCTATCCCGCTCATTTATCAGGATCATTTTCGGAAAGCCCCGCGTCGGATGCAAAAGAGCATCGGGGGCCGGGGTGCCCCTTAAAAAAGAAGACGGACGGAGGGCAATCCAAGTTTTCGCGAGCGAGGCGCGTTTATCTTCCGGAGTCGCGCGGCGGCGCTTATCTCGCGAGAGCCCGGGCCTTCCCACCCCGATATTCCGCTGCAGGTGCATGTGTAAACAAATACAGTCATAAATTCGGATGCGAGCGGCTGCTGCGGGCGGCACTGTGTGTGCACCGGAGTCGCGCGTGATTTTCCGGGAGATACATCCGCGCGCGCGCGCGGCGCGGATGTATAAAGGCGACGGGATCGGCGCGTCGATATAAGAAGAATTTAAGGTAGGAACGCGGAAATTCAAGCCGAGCCACGGCGCCGGGGGCGAAAATTGTTAAACTTTAATGCACGAATTGCTGCTTCAAACATTAAAACGTAATATAGACTGATGTTCTTCCTTTACGGGAGTTTTGCGCGCGAGTCTCTTATAGTCAGTTTGTGACTCGTTTTATGAATTATAATTTAACGCACGTGAAACTCGTGAAACGTGAAAATTTACAGCGTCGTATTATTTTTAAGATGTATCTAAGTAACATACAATATTAACTATTAAAATGTCATTTTTAAACATATAGCAGCTTGATTAACGTTAGACGTTGAGCACGCGTGAATCTCAGCGAACATTGCAGAAGTGCGCTTTTTTTTAGTTACTATTAGAAACATTGTAATTTTTTTTTCTTGCTTTCTTATAGAGGAAGCATAGTAATAGTAAAATTTTACTCCCTAAAGTTAAATTAGAGAAAAACCACTAATTCATAGTGATTATGCACTAATTTGAATAGTGCAATGTGCTCCACTATGAATTAGGGGAAATCTAATACTATTTGAAATGTCCACTAATTATACAACTAAGTAGAAAATTATTTTACTATTTCAATTAGCGGCATTCTACTAATTGATAAAGAATTTTATTAATTGATTAGTGGAAAATTTGTTCACTAAAAAAATTAGTGGAATTTCCACTAATTCAACTTTAAAGAGTATAAGACAAGCGTAAATATATTTGTCAACCAAGAAAAGTTAATTCCCACGTATCTTTTTACTTTGAAAATTAGCGCTCATGTATTTTCAGCAAAAGATTGCAACATGTAATTGGCATTTCCTCGACCACTTTGCCCCGAATGCTTCGTCGCCCATCGGATCATTCGATCTTCTATTTTCAGCGACACGTAGTGAGCCACTCGCAGATACGTCCCTCCGCTGACGAGCGTGAAAACAGCGCGCCGCTGACATTTCGAGGATGTTTTCTGTCCGTCGATATAATGTACTAATGACACCGATGGGCGTCGGCGTAAAAACGTTGTCGACCAATTAGAGGAGAGCTCTGGCTTGAATTTTCAGCGACGCGTCACGGCGCATAACACGCAAGAGCGGCTTTTATGCCTCTCTTTTTTTTTTTTTTTTTTTTTTTTTATTCGAGCGCGAATCCGGACACATTTTTGCAGTAATGAATGAAGCTGCGCAGCCGCCGCGCCGGAGACCGGTATGCAAAATAACGCCGGTCAGTTTCATTTTCTCCCTTTTTATCGGCACTGCGTCAAGGGATTGACGACGCGCAGGGGGAGGGAGGCACGAACGAGCGCCCCACTCGATTCAACTGTCGCGCGTAATGCGAATTGTGTCACGGATCCGAGGATATTTCCAGCGAACGCCGCTATAATTTCGCGCCGCGTGGCTCCCCTTTTTTATATATACATACATATGTGTGCACGTATCTATATATACATATATGCGCGGGCGCGGGATTCGCGCCGCTCTAATGACACGCCTTGGCGCGAGAGCTGCTGCCGCGGCGGACAAAAGGAGGGGGATGAAGGGCGCGGGATCGGCGAGCACACGCAATCGTTGAATATTTGAATTTAAATTTGCGTCGTTAAAAGACTACGTCGCGTCGGGCCCCGGCCTGGACTTATCTGCCGTGCGTGGCGGGCCCTCACGCATTTAATTATAAAATTCTCCCGAGTTGCGGGTAGTCGAGTGATTTTTTGGGATACTTAGCACGACAGAAAATTTGCCCCGGGTGTCGTTAACACACTCCTGGGACGATATGAATATGGATCAGCTTAGCTTATCTTTTTTTGCACGCCGCTTTTTATTTGGCCTTTATACGGGTGGAGAGATTTTTTTTTCTTAACGAGAAAGATTATTTTTCTTTTGAGGAGAGAAATTCTGTTTTCGGGAATTTTACGATTTTTATTTTGCGAGCCTGCGTGCTAATAGACACTAAGCGAGCAGCTCAATTAAACAATAAGTACTTTCAAATAGCCCCGTTATTTTACGCCCGATTAATTGGGGTATTAAGTGTAAATAATATAATTTTATTATCTCTTTAGTAGTACGAAAGTGAAGTATTCTCAATAAATTTCAAACAGATCGAGCTCCATTATTTTAATCACTTTCATTGCTACACGGGAGTAAATTTTTAATTTCTAGAATCTGCACTAAATCTTCGTAGACCATCTAACTTTAGCCTAATTTATAAGCATATAGTTTTCTCGATCGCGTTAACAGTTTACATTAGACAAGCTATTATGAAGATCCGAATGGAGCATAGGAAGTCATAAAAATTAATATTTTACTGACAATTTATATTGACACGCAAACGAGGCAAATCCGATTATCGTTTTTTTTTTCGTATTTTATTTACGAATTTACGGGTTTCACGCATCTCACACCTGTCTATATACCGTACATAAACGCTCGTTGCTTGCAAAAATTTTATTTGAAAAGCTTTTATATTATACACTGTGCGCAAGTACAACAATGAAAATTTGAATTTAATTTTCAATGCAAAAATATTCTGTTTATCAATTTATCATTAAAAATTAAAATTCTTTTTGTTTCCATTATAATCCGTTCTCCACTACTAATTCACAATAAGCGTTTAACGCAAAAACATTTCAGTTTATTACAAAATGTTTTAAATGGATATCTATTTGATTTACTATCATTATTTTTTCAACCAGCATTATATATTATATTCCCATTGAAAAGTGAAAATATAGTATCATATATATTAGGACTTTCTCGAAGCATACATACAAATATCTCATACCATATTTCGACATAATAAAAAAATGGAGCAAAAGCATGCATGGCGTACGTCTGGTTAATTTCTTCTTAACAAATACACTCGCTGAAGTATAAGAGTAAAAAAAAATTATAATTGGCACTGCGATGAATCGACACGACCTTCCGTCTCGACCCTCGAACGTCTACGACACGTACCGATCAAAATAATCGGTGTCGCGCCGAGCGGCACCGACAGTCGCGACAATGAGACAGAGAGAATCAAGCGTGAGTGAAAATGAAAGAAAAAAGCTCGCTCGCACGGTAACGAGAGCTGAAATACACAGCTCGAGGCGACCGTCCGAGGTGCCTCGTCGCACTTTATAAATCTGTCAACGATTTTCAGCCTCTCCTCGGAGCGCGGATTTTAATAACAAAAACAATTAAGCCGAACACCCGCGAAAAGGAGGCGAGATAGAGGACGGCCTTGGAACTCTCCTCTCGTTCTTTTTGCACGTCGCTTCTCGCTCGTTCGTCTCTTCTCTCCCCTTCTGCCTCTCTCGTTTTTTTTTCTCTTCTTTTTTCATGCGAGTCGGTCATTTTCGTGGCCCTCGGCCGTCGCGAAGGTTCCTTCGTTTTATTTCTCGGTCCAGAGGCGCGCGCGCGCGCTCGGCCGTCCGTGTTCTCGTTATCGCGACGCGCGAAGGTTTTATCTTCGACAACGGAAACATTCATTAAAGTTCGTTTCGTCGGGGCAGCGTTGCCGGCCGGAGGATGTTTGGGGAATGATCGGCTGCATTAAATCGAGGATCCCGCCGTGCGATTGCTTTTGTTTTCTCCGGGACTGCGAAAGAAATTAATTTAAATTAAAGAGGCAAATTAGCCAGTCCCATTTGGATGGAAACCTTAATTTTTTTTTGTCATTGTTTATAAATGCGTCGAAGTGCAGTAGATATAAAGCACGCATAAATCGCAAAACTTTTATACTGCGTTACATACAATTTTTAGTTACACTAGCGGTGGAAGTAATCATTACGCGGGATCAACAATAAGAGGAGATATAAAGTAGAGGATATAGTTTTTGCGCTCGTCCATCATAACAATTTCGTAAATCTTCAAAACAACGGAATGAGAGTCCTCCGGGGAATTCGCGCCGATCGTCTGTCCGTCTTCGTAATTAAATCAAGCAAAAGCCAATTTATCCTCTCGCCGGCGCGATTCCTCGTATAAATACATATTGTATCTCCCGGCGAGACGAGCGAAAGATCGACCGGAGAGAGCCCGGGCAGCGCACCATGGCGGGTATATAGTCGGCGAAAGAAGAGGCATCGGAGGAGGGCGCTCGGACGTAATTTTAGCCGACGCAATGATAGTAATAACACTTGGTGCCGGCCGAGTGCTCGCTTATTATCACACCAAACGCTCCACTTAATAATTACAAATGTAGCGGAATGATCCTTCGCTGTAGGATCCGTTCAGCATTCCCCCCTCATTCCGCCTCTCGATCTCTCTCTCTCTCTCTCGCTCTCTCTCTCTCTCTCTCTCTCTCTCGCTCCTTGGCAGCCGACGAGCCGCAGCATATGGGACGTTGCGCGTCGTCCATTGTTGATCTCGACGTCGGCGCGCACGTGTTGCACCGCAGCATCCAAAGGATCGCAAAAATTGCCGGGATCCCGGCGGCGCGCAGCATGGTCCGACGTGTGCACGCCATGTGCCTCGGGTAACCCAATATCGCGCGCCGCCAGCTCTTAGCAACTCTTAAACGGCCAGGCTGGCCTCGTCGCGTCGCCGAGCTTGAGGGATTCTGGAAATGATAATAAATTTTATGCTGAAAATTAGTTTCTGCGCCCTCGGAGTTCGAAACTCTCGAATAAAATGCTGTCAAAGCATTTCGCGTTGTGTTTTACGTAACCAAGTGGAATACTCCGGTAAAAATAGTACATTACGATGCAAGTGCGGGAAAGTAGGTTTTCGCTTCGTGCGTTGTTTATATAGTCTCGTGTGATAAAACACACGAGACTATATAAGAATCTCTTTCCCGAACATGTGTATCGTACTGCTTTTTTTGATAATTTTTTTGCATGCCGTGTACGCGCAAAGATACTATTTTGAGCACGCTCGCTTAAAATCAGCTGCGTAAAATATCGTGTCTTGTAAATACACGTTGTATCGAAAAATACGGTTCAATACTTGAGCGAGGAAGTCTCTTCGCTCGTGCGCAAACGTCACACGGGGTTAAAAATCACTTTCCCGCACATGTATCGAAATGTACTATTTCAGCAGACGTTTGTTACTGAGCTAGTGTGGAAAACATTTATATCTGATCCAGCGATAAATTTAATGGTCATTTTTTATTGATTCTAAATACACCCCGGTAGAAATCGTCTAGTTTTTTCCTACGATGAAATGATTCTTTTTATAGATTTTATGCCCACTTAATAGCTAGTTTTGAAAATGGCCATTAAAATATTAAAAAAATCTTTTTATCATAGGGCAAAACTATAGACATTTTCTACCAGTGCGTATAAAGAAATAAACTAATTTTGTATAAGAAAAAAATGATAGCCACAAGCTTCCTACTTTTCATTAAACTATCAAGTGCGTGAAGTTGCAGTTTAACAGTTGCCTCCGCTTTATAACCTCCTTCAACGCACGCCACGCAAGAAGCTATACGGACGGGAATCACTTCAATATTTTCGCGCTTTGAACGGCGCGGAGGGGCAAAGCGCCGGCGCTAATTTAATTGAAAAGCGCGAGGAGGGGGAAAATAAGGCCGAGAGCCGAGGAACTTTAAATTTTACGCCAGTTATCGCGCGAACGTAATAACGCAACGAATAGGGCGGCGAACGGGCCGACGCTCTATGTATAAGGAACGCGGAGCGTTAAACTCGATACCGGGGCCGCTTAACAGGTCGTTCGCGCCGAAAGGCACTGTGCTTTCGCCGAGCGCGTGCGGGAAGGCGCAGGGGCGAGGGCGAGTGAGAAGGAAGGCGATATTTCGACTCGGCCTCTCCAACGAGGTAGATTATCGGCTGAATCTCGCTGGCGTCCTGCGTTCGCAAACTCCCGGCTCGCCCGCGTCGCTGGTTCTGTATGCGTGCGTGTGAGTGTGTGTGTGTGTGTGGATGTGCGCGTGTATGGATGGGAGTGTGCGCGTGTGCGTGGGGGTATGGGAGAACATCGAAATCTGCGGACGTCAACGAGATCGAAGTTTCGGAAACTAGATTCGGTCCCGTGTCCCAGTATGAAAAGAGCGTTAATCGAGATACACCTGTCAACCTGATTCCTTTTTAATCAAATCCCTTATACGCTTTAACACCTCGATACTGTCACGTTCGAGACCGAATGCTCGACGAATTTCCGGTAAGGATATCGTTTTACCAATGCGTCATATTCTGCGTATTTAAAGTCTACTTCGGTTGCCTGCTTTGCAAGTAAGAATTTACTTTATCTGCGGATATTGTATACAAGTTTTACATCTGCATTTTAATAAATTTGTGAACTACATCGATCCACGCGTCTAATTTTTTTGTTTATTGCTATATTTATAATTTACAGTCTCTCAAAGAAATTTGTACACGGAGGAAAATTCTGTACTAAAAATTATAATAGTCTATTTTAGGGTCGTCACGGTCTGACGTTATTAGAAACATTACACTTTCAAAATTACGTAACAAATGTTGCTTTAGCTCTTGTAAATTTTACCAGAAACTATTGTAATTTTAACGACATTAAAATTAACTATTGTATTTTTGGACGCAGATCGTTTCTCTCCGTACAGTATAGTACTGCATTTTAACGTTTGCCGTCTTTAATTAAGTCACTTTTATCAATTAACCAATCAAATTATTTCTTTAAGTATTTCTCAAAATCCTACCGTCGTTTTTATTTTTGAATTATTCAATTTAAATTGATAATTGACTGAAAATAAATTTATCACAAAACAGCGCGAGATAAAGGATGAAATTTAATCGATAAGAGGAAACAAAACTCGTTTTACTCTCTAATAAAAAAGACCTGTCAATATTGATGTCCATTAGTAACTACCCACTTCATACTTCAAGTAATTTCAGTCAAAAGAAAAGAAAAAGATCCATAAATTGTAAGGTACAATATTTTCACTCGAAGTAAATAACGATAGGAACTTCAAATTGATCTTTACCCTCGAAACGATGATAAAGTGCACGGCTATAGTAGTCGCGTAATTCAAGCTGAAACCGCGCGTATCGGTAAATACGCGGCCAGTAATGCCGTCTGACATACGGAGATAGGGAATATCTGTTAAGTCCATTACCTATCTCTCACGCGAGCAATAAACAAGCACGCGAGGCTCGCGCGTTTTTAAATCCCGATCTCGTTTTTCCGCGGACAAAAATCCGGCCCCCCCTCGCGATCAATGCGAAATTATCGCGACCCGCGCGCCGGATAATGCATAAGTAAACAGGCCCGCCGGGGCGATAGCGCTAAAAGAGGTTCCCTCTCCGAGGGGGCAATAACTCGGCCGGCCGTCCGCGAGTCGGACTCGCCGCGCGAGCGGCAGCGAAAATGAGTGTTAATGAAATTAACCTCCGGGTGTACACACGACGAGATTTTACGGCACACCGCGCGTCTCCGCCGCCAAAGGCCACCTTATCTCGCCTTTAAAACGCTCCAAATTTACCCCTCCCGCTGTGCTCCGCACCTTTCTTCTTTCCCTTTTTTCCTTGAGATTTTTTTTTTTTTATACATATATACACTTTGCCGCTTGCTTCGGAAACATTTTTACTCGAGCTTTTATCGTCCCTTCTCTACGCTCCGCTTTTTTCCACAAACATCGGGAGAGAGGAGGCACGAACGCGATGTACAATAACTCGTCCGTGCTGCGCGTCGGTCTTTCTTCCTTTTTTTTTTCGTCGGTGGCCGGAGCAATTGAAGGCGAGAAAAGGGAGTGAGAAGAGAGAAGATTGCCGTCGCAAAAAAGGCCCTCGGCCGCGGCGGTGAGAAGTTGCGTCTGGCGCCGCTGATCAAAGGCAGGCGTTGTTCTTTGATGGATTAGATTAATGAAATTGCGATGATAACGTACTCGAGGAATGCTTAGTGTCGACAGAATTTTCTACGCGCCTCCGTTACTTCGCGCGTTCAAACACATTTAATGAACTCGCGATATGAGTGGTATATATATTACAAGTTTTGGAAGTATCTTTATAATCGTCGACGTACTTCAAGTATGTGCGTCTACAAATCATAAGTACCTACGTGTGAAAAGCGATACTACTTTATTACATACAGAGCTGTTTATTTTATCTAAAATTATTATAATTGCAGAGATTACATTAAAATTTTGCGCCTACAGCCAGATTCATTTCACCTCTTATAAAAGAGAATTTAACACTGGTTATCTTTTTAATCAACGATTGAGGTTACTAAACCGGAATAAATGCTCGTTACGCATGATTAAATTTCACATATAAACAGGTGCGTTTTCACCTGTTAACTCGCTCCCCATTGTACCACTATACACAAATCGTTTCCATTCAATATCACCCAATAGAATACACAAATGTAAACAAACACTAAAAAAAAAAAAAAAAACGAGAACCCCCTACCCCTCATCTCATCTCATTTCGGTAGCAGTCTCCCTCATAAAAAAAAAGAAGAAAAAAAATACGATAAAACTAATCGCAGCGCAGAAGTGGCGAGTGTGTCTCGCGAGGCCCAAATCAAAATACAACGCCACACAGATGCCTGCAGCAGCCGCGCGCGTGACCTCTTTGAAAGGAGGAGGCGCTCGGGGCGGCAACCGCAGCGAGAGCATCTGCATCGCCGTGAGTGTGTGTACGTGTGCGCATGTTTTTTTTTTTGTCCTGAAGCGAGTGTGTCGCGCTCTTTCTTCCCGGGAGCGGCCGTCAGCCTCCTGGAGGCTGCCATCCCAGCAGCGGCAGATGCTCTCCTCCTCGTCGAGTGGCATTACATGCGGGGAGGTGGCGCGTGCACGCGACGACACAGGCATGCATGTGGCCTTTTGGTCGCCCGCGCGCGCCCTGAGATCCGATCCCGGGGGCCGCCGCAGCTCACGTCAGACGCAAAGCAGAAGGAGCGGCGCGAAGTTGGCCCTACGGCGTCGCCTGGCTCATTGCTAAATTGAAGTGTCCGCAGCATCCCGGGACTCGGCGGCTGCGCCGCGCGCTGCTCTCCGTCCCTCGGCGCGCTGCGCGCACGACCGATTGCCTCTCCTCGCCGCTCATTGGCGAATTGATCGATTATTTAACGGCACATTAGGCAGCCTGAATTCGTGCGCTTGTAAGCGGGTGCACGACTGCGCGCGACTGGCAGCGCCGCCGATGCTGTGCCTGGCTGCGATGTGCAATGTCTCGTGAATGAGCGAAATTAGCTCCGATGCTTACAAAGCGGGATGGAGAGAGAAATGGCTGTAGGCTTTGTCGTGGACCGCTTTAATTAAATTTCTGCTGATTGAAGGAGGCTTCGAAAAATCGCAGCTTTTTCGTGCATCTCTCTCCTCTCCTCTTTGCTATGTTATATGGATATGGTGTACGTGCGACTGCGGTGCTTCCGCATGGGAGAGCTGCTTGTTGAACTGTCCCTTTAGCGCTTGCATCCGTAGCAGTTTGAACATTTTACGTATATATTAATACAGTGGAATTTCGTTGAAATATAATTATCGAAATCCGTCGCTCGAATATATTACGTTGTCGTTTACACGAATTACGTTTGCGTTATATATAATAAAATTTTCGAGTTTGAAAAATTTGCATATAATACAGTTTGATGCACAATTCAACGCCGAAGAACGACGAACTCGTTAATTCATTTCCACGGTTAGCAATATATTAAACGAAAAACAGAGTCTCGATCACTTGACGAGATTCGTTACAAGTCGATATCGCACCCTTGATTTCATTGTCATTTGTACGCTTAACTGTTAATACGCACATTCACGGGGAACGGCTGCGAATGAAAATTCCTGCAGTCACTTCGTATAGCGCGACTCTAAAATAATTATATTCCTCTTAAAATACAAGCCTCCGAAGCCTGACAAACGCGAAGCATTCTAGAACTCGATCATACAATTAAATTTTACGGCGTTTTAACTAGTCTCTTTAAAACCAAACGAGACAGTTAGCAGCCTCGCCGTCGATCACCCGCTGTATATATATACACATAGGAGAGGCCTCTTCGCATCGAGAAGGGTTGTCCAATATCCGATGCACCTTCCCTTTTTTTTTACACATCTTCCGCTCGTCACCGGGCGCTCGGCGGAATCTTCCCCGCACTTCCGTCCGGGGTTTTCGCGCGCGCCGTTTGCATAAGCGCGCGAAGAAGCTTGCGGAATCGGCCGTTGGAGAGGACGCCGGGTGATGGAGTGGGCGAGCTGCGAGCGCGCGAGTTAGCCCGGCTTTACGGCGTCTGAAGTTTAAAGCCTGAATATGTCTCGCGCAGAGTCCCCCCTCCTATCCCCGCGCTGTATCCGCGCGCGGGGGCTGAAGTAGATAGAATTTTATGGCCGTATAAGGGAAACGTTGTCGCGCGCGTTAAAGTGCAAGCTTGCCCACACGCGGCATTCAGACCAACCAGTTTAGTCCGCCGCTATCGTTATACCCGGGCCCGGAGAAAAATATTATGCCGCGCGAGCGTTTCCTCGGCGGAAATTGCTTAATGTTATTGCTTCGGAAAGTTTTAGGGTCGCTGTATTTTCTACGGCAGCATAACTGCGGGGGTGTATCTTTTTTGGCGCGCGCTTCGTTTTATAATTAACCGCGAGGATTGAGGGAAACCAGGAAGCTTAAATGTTTGATTCGATTGGGGTTAATGTACTCTTTTTTTTTTTTTTTTTTTTTGTTCGTTTATTGAAGCGAGTTATTTCGTGCTGGTGCGAATTCTCCTTTTTCGCGCACATAATTCAAGCGCGAGATTAATATTTTTGTTATGTGCGACGCACATTCTTTCTGGAGAGTGACGATGATAAACGAGCCCTCCTGTCGTATATTTTTAACACTTTCCGCGTGCCTGCGCGCATTTATGGATTTTTCATATTTCCACGCCGAAATATTTTGATATTTCGAACATCTTAACCCTTGATAGCGGCGCGTTTGATGCTGCCGTGTGTTACCGAATGTTTGATTGATATTTTATTTCCTCCAGCTGCGCGCTTTTACCGATACATACTTAATGAAAAAAAAAAACTACCATTTTTTTTCCCAATATCGCGACTGTAACGAATAGCCTCGCTCGTAGTGCAATATCGTCGTCGCAAACAGGATTAAAGTTTAAAAGTTCAGTTCAAAAGTTCCGCTAAATAATTTAAAATATTCCTAACGATTCTCAATTTAAACACTTTTTCAAACAGTTAATTTCGGATAATTCTCAAAGCAATCCGGGGGACGTGACACTAGGCAAAATTATGTTTGCCAAAATATTTTTCAATCCCGTTCACCATCAATCTCTGCTTTGACTCTAGAGCGCTCGAGGAAGGTCTTCCAGTGGCTCCTCGCGCCGGGCTCTCGGCAAACACATTCTTATACGGCGCGCAAGCTCCCCCCCACCCCTTCCCTCCTCGTCTCCTTAATTCTCTTCTCTTTGCACTCTTGGGGCACTGCTTCTGCCTCTGCTGACGAGCTAACGTGGTAAACACCTTGTCACCGTCGGCTATACGATATTTCACGGCGCGCGAGCTACCGAGGGAGAGGCGGGCGTGTGAGCGTGTGCGTCCGTGTAAGGACGCGCGCGGCTCCGAGAGAAAGTGACGGGGGAGAAGACGCGGTCCAGGGAAAGAACTTTGAGAATTGGGGTGTGAAGGAGTACCGGCGCAGTCTTCTTGGCAGGCTAATTAAAGCGACGACGTGACTCTATATTGCCACTGAGCAATGCTCCCTTTTCTCACACTTCTTCGCGGCGCTGCGCTTCCATGAGGACGCGCGTGTATTTATATATACGTATATGTAGGCTTCGCGCGTTATGTGCTTTTTGCTTTATTTGTGTTCTCTTTATTTTTTCGACTTGCGCCCGCCTCTACACACATAAGGTCCTTGATCCACTGCAAACGGGTTTCAGAAGGAATCGCTCAATGCAGACGGTGCTCCTTAAATTAACAGAACATATTCGGCTTGAACTTATGTTGTTACTGCTGCTGTTCGACTTTAGCAAGGGATTTGATATCATCTCACTTGAGGCTGCAAGCAATGGGTCATTATGTGGATAAACTCCTATATTTCGGGCAGACAACAAAGTGTCTGCACTAAAGAATCGTGATCCTCTTGGTAGAGTCAAATTTAGGAGTCCCACAAAGTGATCGTCTTTTGCAACAATCATTTTGTTAACGAATGTTATACGGAGACCTTAGAGATGGAGCAACCACGTGGAGAGAAATGTTATAGTAAAAATGACTATGTTCCGTAGGAAATCTTGGATATACTCAACCTATGACGATTTTTACTATTTAAAACATAGTAAATATTGCTACGTACATAGCAAGTTCTACTATAAACATAGCAATATTTACTATGAACATAGCAATTTTTACTATGTTTTATAGTAAAAATCGTCATAGATCGAGTATGTCCCATTGTTCCTACGGAATGTAGTAATTTTTACTATAACATTTCTCTCTCTCTCTGTGCATTGCCTCATCTGACACCGTTGCAAGTTTCGGTGTTGTGCTTGACTGTGCAAATAATCCTGGGAAAAAAAACCATGTTGATCATTTAATAAAGAAATTTAATAAAACACTTTTTGGAATTTTCCGTCGCTACAGCACTGGAACACTTGACTGTGATATCATCACTAAAGTGCAATATAACGTTAGAATGACTATACTATTTTTAAACTTGTGAATTTTTTTATACGATCTTTTACTTTTTTACGTAATTTTTTATGCAAAAACTTATAAATTTACCCTTTTGTAAATTCTACAAATTACAATAAACAATCTATTTTACTACTCTTCTTCTTTTTCGCCTTCGCCGCCGCGCTTCTGCCTGCGGGGGAAAATGATTTGGTCGCACCGGCAAAACAAAATCGTTACACTCATGAAGTGTACTTATATGCTTGAGCTGCATACTAAATACCATAACGATTTATTTTCCTCTGCCTTTTTTTCACCGGCAAATCAGAAGTTAAGGAGCCTTAATCTTGAATATTTTCAAAAAACGCTCGGCTCAAACGAATTAGTATTTTCTTTCTAAATAATCATAATGCAAGCTTCAAATCAAATTGCACACTGACAATAATAAATCGCGATAAAATAAAAAAATTCGGAAAAGCGCTCTTCCTCTCTCTGATACACACCGTCAAAGTGCTCCGCAGACTCTTAAAACTGCACTTGAAAGCGAGGAATGTTTCCGCGAATCCGAGCCTCAGAGCGATATTTTCGCGAGGCTGAAGCGCCTCCGCCGTTGCTCTGCTCTCATTACTCGTCGTGAGTATAGCGCGGGGCTGCAGCTCCGAGGCCGAGCTGCTGCTGCGCGCGCGTCCCTCAAAAGCGCCGCCGCGCGGCCCGCCCCGTGCCCGCGGAGTAAAAACGAAATAACGCGAGCGCGCATTAGCCCGACAACTGGCGCGTCGTCCTCGCCTCTGCCCGTCGGCGTTTGTGTCTTCTCGCCAAAAGAGGAGGGCACGCTCGGAGGCGCGTCGTCGCGTCCTCTTCGTCTTCGTCGTCGCCCTCGCCAATTTCTCCCGCTCTCACTCTCTCCTCCGGCTGCAGCTCCTTTGCTTAAGGCCGAGGCGCGCTCCGCTTCTCGGTAGCGCGTCCCCGCGGATAAACGAGCAGCGCCAAGCCTCAAAGAGCAGGATATTTAAAAGCCGCGCCTTTGACACTCGGCCTTCCTTCCGTAGCGGCGGCTATTCTCTGGACCGTTAATTCTCGCCTGGCTCGGGCCAAATTCACGGCGCGGAAAAGTTATGCTCGTCGGGCCGCGAGGTCAGCGCTGACCCGGTTCCGCGCGCGGGAGAGAGTACTTACCTCTCGCGACGAGTGTCATAATGAAGGTCGTTACGTAAGGGGCGAAAACACTTGCTGAGAGCTAATTTATTTTTTATTTGGCCGGAGGAATTTCTTTTTTCGTTACTTACGCTTTTCGTTGCGATTCACGCGCCTCGTAAATCTCGAGCTTGCGGCGCTCTCACCTTGGCGCGGAATTGTTTATTGCTTCGACAGGTTGCTTTGTGTAGTTCGCACGTGTTTAATGAGTCGTTTTACGGCCACGTAACACACCGAGTGGTTATTCATTACGTTAAATCGCAAATCATTTTTTTTTTTTTAACGAGGTGCTTGTCCCTTACTTTTTAATAAATTCTGATGATTTTTTTCGTATAATCGATTTTTTGCAAGTGGAAGCACTAAAAAATTTTAAAGTCAAGATGGTTAAGTCGATAACGAGCAGTGACTGTAAGCGATGCGTTTAATAATCGGTTATAATCATAGTGAATTTTTGTATCTTATTTTGCCATCGTTTTACAGGCATTTTCTCGAATAACTCGTGCACTTGACTTTTTAAATTGAAATTAAATCTGAACATTCCCACGATGCTATAGTAACTGAAAATAATTCAAGCACAGTTTTATGCAATTGATTTAAAATAAAGATAAATTAATTTTGGTGTCACTGCATATAGGGGTAGGCCTTTCCGAGTGCTTACGTGCATATCGAATTGTACTCACCTTGAATTGCAATGCGCTTGAGCGTAGATACCTCGCATATTAATTTTAACCGGTGCATACACACCACGTGCTGAACTCCAAGATATAGTCTGTCTCAGTTTTACGTGTCACGCTCAAGACACCCGGAGAAAGCTACCGTTGCTCCGCCACTTAACCGATTATCGTTTAACGGATTATTGCAACGGCGATACTAACAAAACAAAGAAAAAAATCGATTGTACTCTCGCAATCATCGTATAATCGAATCATGTCAGAAACTTTAAAACGAAAAAAAAAACCACTGATCGAGAATCTCAACTACCGCAGTTTTCGTATATATACAACAGGCGCGCGCGAATAAACTTAAATTTATCCCCGGCGAGCGCATCGCATTTTTCGCTTTCAAAACCGGCGAATCGTGACCATAAAATTCTATATTAAATACCGGCAATGATCGTGCCGCGCGCATTGCATCGCCGCCGCCGCCGAGTTACGTTTGTATACACATCGCGAGTTCAGTGAAGGGATCTCCCTCGAAAAATCACGTTACGCAGTTACGTCAAATAATTGATTCTCGCCGCGATCGAAACGCCCATTGAGCAATCGCTTACGAATCGGCAAAAGTGATCGACATAAATAAGAGCAGCCCGCGGGAGTCGCGCGCGAGTTTTCGACGTGGGCGCCCAGCGGCGCGGCGCTCGAGGGCCCCCGCCGTTAAAAAGTGAAAATAGCGTTCCATATAACGAAATGCGAGGGATCCGGAGAGCCCCTTCACTTTCCCGGCGGGGCTCGCGAGCGACAAAAAGCTCGCCGTCGTAAAGCAATAGCGCGAATGGTACATACATCCGCGCGCGTGATCCTCCTTGGGCGCTCGTTAACCGCCGCGGCGCGGCGTTAAAAGTGACGAAAAGAAAAGTCCCTGACGGGCTCGCGAGCGCTCCGTCTCTATCCGTACCCACCGGCGCAGCTGCCCGGCAAAACCGAACCTGTACATAAGGCCGTGCAGTTGCACCGGTCTCTCTCCTTCTCCCCGTTTTCTCGTCACTTTTTGCCGGCGCTCTTATACAACGTCGTTATGAATGTGTTCTCGCTCGTGATTTTGTTTTGCGTCGGCGCTGTAAAACGTGCCCGATAAATAAGCGGCCCGATCTGTCTATTCCTGCCGACTCTTGCTATCCGCTCTCGACTTTTCTGTTGACTTTGTGTTTCTTGGATCGTAACTGGCAGCCTCCGCGGTGAGAAGAGGTGTATTTCCAGATTTTAACGTTTTTTCTTTTTTTTTTTTTTGCTGAAATTAATATTGTTGGGGAGGTCGCGGTGGGAAAGTTTCTTTTTCCGTTGATGGCGCGGCTGCTCGTGGAAAGTATATCGTTTAATTTGCTCCATCGGTTATTCTGAAGATACGGATCACGCTGTTTAGTAAGACTGTAAGCAAACAAGAACACGAAGCACTCGAGAAAAGCGGCCGATTCAACTTAATGGAAGGGGAAAGTCTTATTATTATTTTCATACTCTCGATTTTATGTAATATATAAGACCGAGATGTGAAAGATAGCTTAATTCACTGTAATAAATTTTTTTTTTTTTAATAAATTTAAATATTATTTTCTTTTCTCATACTAATAATAAATTAGAATGGAATCTTGAACTATATGCTTGAAGAAACTAAGTATACCAATCTATTGGCAGCGGCTCTTAAACATTATCTTTAAAGTAAAAGCAAGCGCCTCACTTATTTCTTCAAAGCCTCAATGTCAGCTTTCTTTCCGTTTTTTTTTTTTTGTTTTAAACTTTTTAACTTCAAAAAATACTGGTTGTACAAGATACACTAATAATAATAAATAATAATAAGATGCACTAATAATTATAATAATAAATAATAATTTCACTAAAAAGCGAAAAGTATTTATCAGCTCGTCATCTGTAAACCGCAATTTGCACAGCATTAAGCGTAAATTAAAAAGTTTCTCCAGTCGTAAAATGTTTTGCAAAAATATTTGCAAGCCAATATCGCATCCGCCGGTAACTCGGCCGCAAAAAGGAGCTACAACCCAGCGGTAGAATAGTTTTTCGCAGTAAAAGCTAAAATAGCAGTAACCGATTCATAGCCCCGGATGCGCTCTCTCCTTCATCCGGGAAATTCCTCGGCCGACACACACTCCGGCCCTCCATCATCCTCGCCCGCTCCGCACGTGCCCCGTCGGCGCGAGCCTCCTCTCGCGTGCCCCGCGAGGAGCCGAAGGTGCAGGGATGCCAATTAAAGGAGGCGAGCGAGGGGGTTGCCCGAGGCGCGGCGGCGGGTATTCAGTACCTCCGGGTCCTCTTCTCGCGTGCTGCCGCACGAGCTACTCTCTTTGACCATGCCCCCGGGCCATTGTGCCAAGGCGCCTTTTGCACGTCTTCGCCCCGGCGAACAATCGCGTCCGTACGCCAGTCAGGCTTCCTCTATTTTTTTTTCTCTCGGCCTCTTATCTTCGTCTCGCGCTCTCGTTCTACTACTCCTCCTTTCGGCGAATTCAATGGGATCTAGTAGAGTGTTACAGTTGGTTTTCGCCAATAATACAGTATCGCGTCACGACTGCATTATCTTCGCATTGTTGGCATAATGACGACGACAGAATGACGGTATTATTTGCTCGTAGAAAGGGATAAATTGGAGAAGCGTGGTGCCCACTTTTCGGCACGTTCGTCTACGGTCATTGTTAATGTGACAAGCTGTTCTTTGCACAATATTATGCCTATTATAAAGAAAGTTATAATGGACATCATTTTCTGCCGTTCCTTTCAGAATTCAAGTCTGCATGGTATATATAATATAGAAAATGATGGAGTATTTTTAAATAAAAAAAAAAATGATGAATTGATGTCTATAGTCACGTTCATCTACGCGTGAATCAAAGTGTACTGTTATATATTGTATTCAAGGAATTCGCTACCGTGAAATTTGAATGAAAATAAAATGAAACTACCTTTTCTCTCAGAATCGTTAAGCGATTTTTTTTTTAATAATTATAATAAAGAAATTTTTAAATATTATTCTCGGGCTGCAGGCATCGCGCGGCGAGCAGGTGAACAGAAAAAAGAAATTCGCTAGCGGCGCTGTAAATTAACGATATACGGATTAATTTGCTCGGTCAGAGCCTTTTCTCGGGGCGCATATATCCCGCGCGCGCGTGGCGCGACTCGCTCTCATTATGCAAATTTTTTCCGCACGACAAGCTCGGCTCTCTTGCTCTCTCTCTCTTTCGCGCTCGCGCACGCAAACCGCATTCCCTTTTTCCTCCAGCATAATAAAGCGTGATCTACGCTAAACCACCGCTAACCGTCCAATCTCGCAAGGAGGGCAGCGGCTCCGGAGGTAAAAAAAAAGGGTATTAGCTCGAGATGAAAATTCCATCAGATATAAAGGCCGCCGAGAGAGGGAAAAAATCCGCACGAGGAAACGAGCACGTATAAACATCGTGTCCGACCTACACCGCGCCTCGCTCTCCTGCACACACACATACACACCCACAGGCTCAGCCGCGCCGCTCGCTTATACGACTTACCGCGAGAGAGCGAACAATCACGATCGTCGTCCGATGGATGAAAACGGCGACGTAGAGGAAAAAACGGGCTATCCCGAGCGAAAGTAGAGCCGCGAAAGAGGGTTAAGCGCTGTATGCGCGACCTTTGGAGCGCGCCGCACGTACGCGGATGCCGTTTCTAGCGGGCGCTGCCGCTCTCGTCGCGAAAAAGGGGAACGGAGAACGGCCCGCCGCGCGCGCGACCGCGATAGATCGATGATGGGATAAAGAGAGCCGGCGGACCCCGCCCGGCCGCCGATCGCGCCGAGGGAGCCGGAGCCGTCCCGAATTGCGGCCGATCCTTTCCGCGCGATCCTCGGCCGCGTGCAACAGCGCGCTCTCCGTTGCAGGTATATATATAATGTATATATATGTGTGTATATGTATACATTTATATCGCGCGCGAGCGTCTTGATTCGAGGACGAGATAAGCGCGCGGCACTTGGCGCTTTATGAGATTTTTTTCGCGGATAAATTTTACGGTACCGATCCCCCCCTCTCCCTGTGGGCTTTGAAGTTTGTATCGGGTTAATTGAGTTTTACCCGGTTTTCGCAAAAATTTCGCGCTGGGAGAGCGCAGCTCTCTCGGCTTACGCGATTTTATCTGTTTTGTGTTATTGTGAGCGGACTCATTTTTTGAGCGTTTTCTTTTTAAAATTTATTTTATTAATCCGTATTTAAATAAGTCGTTTTTTTTTAACATCAATGGTTCACCTGCTATGAAGATTATTCTTCGTTGCTTTTAGTTTAGTGCACAGATACGGGAAAGTGAACAGCTGCGTTTAATTCCAGGCTTTATATTGCATTTGCATGTTTTTTTTTACTTTGTATTATTAAATTGACGTTTCATTGTTAAATATAAAAAAAAAGTCCAGAATCTCATTATATCGCCTGTCATCCTGCGACAGCGCAGTCACGTCTCTCTTAATGATGTAACTCCCGTCCATTACGTAAAACAAATAATTTCGTCAAGATTTAAAGATGCAGGACGGTTCCTCGGCTGACGGCTCGCGTCAAAAACATTATCAACCGAAAATTTTCTCATTAATCTCGCGATTCCCCCGGCATTTCCTTGTAATCCCTTATCGCCGCATAACTCGACTTACGAAGCGGCGGGTGCGCGTGACGTAAGGCGCAGCGTCGATTATAATTGCGAACTGCGGTTAT
>JAWWEN010007714.1:0-26493 GCA_035582955.1 Sycophila texana | reverse complement strand
AAAAAGAAAAAATACGTGTCGATTATTTTTTGATATTCTAACTGACACAGTTCATGAAATTTGATTTTTTTTTTTTTGTTCTTCCCAATTTCATATATTTTTAATTTTTGTTTTCCATTTTTTATTTAAAGTTGGTGTGTCCCCTTATACGTTACTGGAAAATAAACTGAACGGCACGGTAATCAATACTCATGTCATTCCGATGTCATATCAATGTCATTCTGATCTTTCTGTATACACAATTCAAAAGACAGATACTTTAAATATCAATAACTCATCACATATATATTGCACCTCAAAGTATAATATATAAGACTTCAATCTTACAGATTAGTACAAACATTATTAATACTTTTTCTCGAAACTAAAAAAGAAAGTGACCTTTCTTCCTACCCGCACACATTATTCCCTACTTCCCGGTAAAAAGTATATCCATCATCAGCACAGATCCGCACGAGATTCACGGTTTCACGCCGCAGCCGATAAATCGCGCCAATCTGGGCGACGCAAAAGAATCGCCTACCGGTGTCCGTCCGTATACCGGTGCGTCCCGAAAACGCGGAAGACCCGCCGCGGCAATGGGCAAACATCGCTTAATTCTCGCTCCGGCGGCGTGCCGAGGAGCCGCGGCGGCGGGCCGCTATTCTGGGCGCGAAAAGCCACGACACCGTCTCGCTATAATAATACACGCTCGGAATTGTTATATAGTCTGGCGATCCAATTGCCGGTGGCGGAGCCGCGACGACGACGACGACGACGCGAAATGGGTGAGCGAGCTTGCGCGAGCTTTACGCGCGCTGCGTACACCGCTGGGAGGGAAGGGTGGTGTACACATGCAGCTCTTCGAGCTCCTCCTCCTCCTCCTCCTCCTCTGCGGCGCACCTCACCTTCTCCCCAGTACTTCGTATCGTTCCGCCGTCATCTAAACGCCCCGCGAGGAGCGCGCGAGCTTTATTGCATTTATCAGCTATGCCATTGTTGCGCCGCGTGTTACCTTACTTTCGCTTCGCTGTATATGCCCATTTCGTAGCCGCGCTGCGGCGTTATTCATTTATCGGTTTTATTGTTACTGTCCTGGTTGTTAACATTGATGTTGTTCCCCGGGAGATACTATTGTTATTTACGTTATTATTATTGTTCTTGAGAAGCAGTGTGCGACGCGACTCGCTGCATTCTGTTTTCAATAAACGATCGGCGGATTGCGTAAGCAGTAAGTTGGATTGCAGTTTATTCAGCAGTGGTTAAATGATCAGTAAAGTATGCGGAGAGAAATTTTATAATAAAAATTACTATGTTCCGTAGAAATAGTGGGATATACTCAATCTATGACTATTTTTACTATAAAACAGTAAAATATTGCTATGTGCATAGCAATTTCTACTATATACATAGCAATTTTTTCTAGTAAAAATCGTCTTAGGTCGAATATGTCTCACTGTTCCTATATAACATTTCCCTCCGCGTATACGTATGATTATTACATGTTAGGATTTAAACTAAAGATAGTATGCAGAGAGAATGACCTTGCTGGAAAAATGGCAATAGTGCATTGTCTTGTAAAACTTACAAGATAAGTGTTAAAATTTTGTTAGTTAATTTGTAGTTAATTTTGAAAGGAATTAGAAACTAGAAATTATAATTAATTTTACAAGGAATTATTGTAATTTTTTCAATAATGACAATCTGAGAGAACATTAAAATTGACTATTGACTATTTTAGTAAAGAATCTTTTTCCGCATAAATGATCGTGAAATTTTGCAAAAAGACACTATCATTTTACGAATTTATTATTTACTTGTTAGATGTTTATAAATGTTTTTTGTAAAATGCAGTATAATTTTCTAATATAAAATTTAACATGTATATCAAAATAAATTTGAAAGGATATAATTAAAAAATTCACACCAAAATCATATGATCAAAACATTAATGATATCACAGTTCTTTACTTAAAACTGTATAACACTGAGAAATAAATCAAATGAAACAAACGTGATGTCACAGAAAAGATTGAAAATAACTACAAAAAAGCAACATGAATATACTAAGACAAACTATTCACGTCATCGAAATAAATACAATATAAAAATTGCAATTATTTTATAAACGAAAGCTTTTATAATTGAATTAAACATTTTATATTTATATTATTTATATTTGCATTTTAATACGTTTTAAATGTCTGTCACGTTTTATTTTCTACACCTGCTATAATAATTTGAATAATTCGCTTATTCGTTAAATGTTTTTGATGGACGTATAAAATGAACATTTGCATATTAAACCGCGCAATAACTTTCTTGTCCCTATATTTCCCTACAAAATAATGATAAATGACTGATCCCCCCAACTAATCAATTCCTCCGCCAAATAAAACAATAAAACATAGCTTTATGAGCCATTAACCGTATTCAAGGCAACATTTTTATGTTATCTCTGCATCGTGCTCAATGTGAGTAAATAATGTTGGTCTTCTTTTCAATTTTCATTCATGGGATTATCCCTACTACCTACTGAAATCCCCTTTTTGTCCAGATTCAACTTTGACAGATAAGCAAATATAACGCGTCACCGCTGGGTTGAAGTTGCGTGACGCGGTGCCCTCGACGTTTTCGATTTACGACCCGTCAACGGATTATTGCCTTGCGATCCAATTAACGACACGTCCAATTACCCGTCGGTATTTACCACGTAAGCGTAATTTAATGCGTCCGCCGGTGGTCCTTTTACTCCTCGAGTTTACGTGAGGATGCCACAGGATTTTACGGGAAAGTTTTTTCGCCGGATGGTGTATGGTTGTACTTGGGGTGAGATAATAAAAACTGCCAAAAACAAATATATAAATAGGACCTACTTTTATTGCCGCCGTAAAACAAGCCAGACACTCATCAGACAGTGATCGAAGTGGAATAAAAGTTTTAACGCGGTTGACTTAGATGAAAAAAAAATTCTGCGGAGCTATAAAATAGTAGAATGAATATAACGGTTTTCGTTTCTATCTCTGCGAAAATAAAAGTGTCATATAAAAGCAACGCCTGAAGTCAAGCGATTTTTAGTGATATTGCGATTGAATTTATATTGAAAGTGGAAATCACTCCTTAAAGCCTCTCTAATCTCAGCTATAAACGGTTCAGTTAGTAAGTACTAAAATGATAAGAAACAGTCATTTCTTTAAACCGATTTAACTTTACTCAAAACATTATTTATTTCCACTAAAAACAAGTTGTACCTTACCGTATCCGTTTGAAACTGATCATTTTAGATACATTTAAAAGGTATCGTAAAAAATTAGATTAACTTTATAATTTAAAATTGTCCCGTTAAATATTCTACCAATAACTACCATAATTAAATCGTATAACGGCAAAGCGAGAAAAAAAACGAGGTAACTTACTCTGAGTTTGTTAAAATGATTAATAAAAAAATAAATAAATAAAACAGTAGCAGGCAGACGAGAAAAAAAAGCCAAGTAATATACTGCTGATAGCACCAGTGACCCTAACTGTCTACCTCCCACAGGCAACACTTGTTACGCTCGGCGGGCGATAAATTACCCAAAGAAGACCGAAAATTATTTTTACCGGCTCGCTCCGCTGCAGACGATAAAGGCACGTGACCTTGCGTGAGAGTATAGTGCGTGTTTGCGCGAATGCAAGAAAAAAGGAACGATGCGACGCGCGGCAACGAAGACGGAATATCGAGGGGAGAAAAAAAATTACGACCACGTGCCGAGCACGTGCGGTGCATCACACTTTCATCGAAAGGAGGAGGAGGGGGAGGAGAGAGAGCACAAGAGAAACGAGAGGGAAAGAGAGACGTCGGTGTGGGAGGATATTACGAAGCGACGTTAAGTGGAGTATAAACTAGACGCTTAGGGTTTGACTGCAAATGCGAATCCGACGTTTATGAGCCGGCTAAATAATTTACTCGTCTCGCCACCACAGCGATGCGGGGAGCATTAGCATTTTTCGCGGTGAGCCGACGCGCTTGCACTGTTGCTAATTGATTCTAAGTTCGAGGAAGACCCTCCCCCCCCCTTTATTTTGCTCGGCTTTTAACTCTGCTCGCGATTTGTTACTGCGCTCATGGGGAATTTTAACTTTCTTCGGCTTGATGTGTCTTGGCGCGGGGTCTATTATTAGCGGGGGATTGTTAAGAGTTTTGAGGTCGGCTTACTTTTGTCGAATTAAGAGTATAGAGTGAGATTTTTTATGAATATTATGTGTAGAATAACATTAAATTTCGAGAGAATATGTAATTGAAAATATTTTTTGTTTAGAATAAATAAAATTTTTGTAATACTTTGTACTCGTGAAATAATAAAATCTTATCTTTTGTTGGTAAACACTGTGCAAAAAAGGCAGCTGCTGTCTTTTTTTATCTGAAATTATAAGTATTTATAACGTTCAGGCATAACAGCCCGCGGCGGTATATCAACTGCAAAATTGACTATTTTGATCAACGCGCTAAAACTATAACCTAAAAATACATTCTACCATTTTTTGGGGCAGTATTTCCGTTTTTTAATGGCAACTTTAGCAAGTTTGATAAGAAAAGTTAGTTTAGCTGCTGTGAAAAAACTAATCTCCATCTACATTTTTAAACAAAGATTAATACTTCGATATTACAGACCTTAATCAATCAATCACGTCAATATTTGAAATGTTAAAAAAAAAGAAAATGTAGCAATTATTAATAAACGCGTACATCAAGCATTAGCTTTAAAATATTTTTAATACTTAACGTATTGGTTGTTGTTCACATTGGTTTGCTTTCAAGAACAACAAAAATCGGTCAATAGAAACAATTATAACCACAAATATAATACCTACTGAATTAAAATACTTTTAATCCAACAAAATCGGATTATTCTGGAAAAACTTCTCTTACCATTGAGTAGGCGGTATCTAACTTTAAGCAATTTCTACAAGTTGATCACGTCGTTTAGTCTCCTCCGCTTCTTTCATTTTGCAATCGCGTACCCACCCACGCACTACCCCTCGGCACTTCTCACGCGCCAACACACACACACACATGCGCGCGCGCGCGACGTACAGCATGCGCAACGCTAAAATAGGTCAGCGAACAAGAGAAAGCGTGTGCATAATGTATCGCTCGGAATGGCTTGTCAATTGAAATTAAAAATTTTCGTTCGCTTATTCCACATTAGCCGAGTGACGAGCTTGCAGCGCTCGGCGCCCCTATATATTAATAGGCCTCTCGGCCGGATTAAACGGAAAATTCCCTATAGATTCAAGAGGATTAACGCGTATAAGGCCAATGTGCGGAAGTATATCGATGGGCCGAGAGCTTGCGCGGCCGCGTTGTGATACAAAATCCCGGCGAAAGTTCTAAATTAAAGCCGGGCGGATGCACTTTGCGCTTACTCTCATCCCCCTCTCGCGCGGGCTAATGCAGTAGTCTGCGTTTTTCGCCGAGGGATCGAGGAGTGGAGTGCTTTAATTGCTTCTTGAATTTCTTAATTGAGATTATTCAAACAAAATGAAGGAGCGGCCGTTTAATGAAGTTTCGCTTAAAGTTTAATTTTTCTTTTTTAAACTTTTAATTTTCGTTTCGAGCTCTCACGGTGTAAATTCCGCGCCCGGGTAACTTTGTTTGCCGGAGTTACAGTTACAAGTTCGCTCACGCTTCATGGCTTTCGTGCAAATCGAGGGAAAATTAAGAAGAACTACTTTTAAAATCGTTATAAATTTTCAATGAATGACTTATTTGTTTTATTAATTTTGCAGCCGTAAAAAAGCTCTACGAAATTGGCCGTTGTGCCTAACCAGCGCACTGAAGAAAGGAAAACAAAGAGGGAAAATTTTAACAATCAAGTCTTTTTATGCTCAAAATTGATAATGCATTAGTTGATGATTCTATTGTAAATCTTTTTCTCATAAAATACAATAGATTTATACTTGAGTATGCTCGAAAATTCAAAGATGTTACATTCTCAAACATAATTAAATTTCGATATATACACTGCGAAAAAATCACTTGAAACAACGATCCGGGCGCATAAATATACCGAGAACTAATTTTTCCGTTGATTTAACTGAAATTGTATTGGTTTAGTGAAAATATTGATTGTTCTAATGAGATGTTTAATTGTTTCAATAGATACCTAATTATTTCAATAGATGTTTAATTATTTCAACAAATTTAGTTCAATCAACGAAAAAGTAGCAGTTGTCCGTATTTATATATGCGCCGATGGTTATTTCAACTGAATTTTTATCTCAGTGTATTTTCGTTTTATTTTTATTATAAAAGCCTAAAAATCCCTTTCAATGTATACTCAAATAAATAATTAAATAAATGTATATATATTTTTTATTTAAGTGTAATATATAAAAGTTGTTAACTGGGCTCACCATATTTTCGATGGAAGTCCTCTTTTGCGAGCCGTTGACTCTGTTACCCTGGAGCAACGCCTCAAGGCTTTCTATATAGTCGATCGCGTTCCTCAGGATCTCGACTTTCGGCAGGCGCTGATTCGGATTATCGCTCGTCCGCCTTTTGAGTACCTCGAACGCCTCGTTTACCTTCAACACCAAGAGCGCACGGTCGAGTTTCATTTTTGTTCCGCCGAGAGAACTTGGAGCTTGCGGAGCGGAAGTTAAGCTTAATTTCGCCACTTTCGCGGCTCGCCGATATTTCTCCGGGGGTATTGGATCGGGCAAGTTTGGCGCTCGTCGGGAACGAAGAGCGAATCGATTCGGAATAAAAAAACAAAAGAGGCGAATTTATCAATTCTATCAGTCCTATCGGACTGCTTCTACCTTCGTGCAGCAGATAGAAGGTTGTTAGGTAGGTCAGGGCGATGGCAGGTGTAGTATAGGAATTTTCAAATTTCAATCAATGAATTTAGGTCATGTCAGTATTACAGTCACAATTTAACCTACTACACTACTAACCGAGAACACAATGTAAACAGTTGATAGCTGGCCGGATATGCAGTATGTATTTGGTATTTCCGCGAAATGCATACATTACGTACGGATATAATAATTGCATTAGTATGCACGAATAATTCCACATACAATTATGAAAATGAAAACACATTTCACAAACACTGCTTGAATAGTAAAATGTATTAAAAATCGTACCACTCGATTTGAATTTTTATTAATCGATTTTTTTTAATGTAAATGCAAAATGCAAAGCAATATTGAAATAACGTTTGAAATAGATTTAATCTACAATCAAAATAGGTTAAAAATGAATATAAATGCGGAGCTTTAATATAAATCATTCTAAATTAAATTTATCTCTTCATTCAATTAAGTGATAATCGCTCAAATATATATATATGATTTTATTCTACTTGCAATAGGTTAACAAAACCGCAGGCATACTCTTCTCTCTCGAATTTGTAACACTTTTAAGATTTTTACGTTCTTTTATTTCTATCTTTTAATTAACCCTCTTGCACTGCTGCATTATATATCTATTTATCATTGTTTTGAAGAACTATATGTTTAGTACGTTATATGAAAAAAGCTTGTATGATATTATAATGATAAATAATAATTATTAAAATTTAATAGGAAACAGGTATTTGACGATTTAAGAATGCTTATTTATCAGTCCTAAAATCTGCAATTTTACTGATAAAATTTACAAACTAATTTTTATTAGAATTCATATAAACCTCAAGTCTACCACAATAATTCATAATACCAAGATACCCAGCATAAAAAAGTATATTATCGACGATTGCGCGGAAGAAGGTCCTATTTCGTTTGCGGGTGAAGAAAAGTCCTATATCTCATTTGCGGGTGAAGAAAGGTTCTATCTCGTTTCCGGCTGAAAAGATCCTATCTCGGAAAGAAAATTTTTTGACAATTTTCATTTTATTCGAATTGAGAGCACCCAAAAACCCCTAGTTGCTGTTGAAAACCAAAACGGAGCAAAGGGTTTAGCTGATTTGAATGACAAGAAAGCAGAAAATTTGAGTAGCTGCGAGGAAATTTAAAATCATTGCGAAATGATTTCATTCCGAGATGGACCTTTCTTCACCCGCAAACGAGATAGCACCTTTCTTTACCCGCAAACGAAATAGGACCTTCCTTCGCGCGATCGTCGATATTTACTCGGTTTATATACACTAAGAAAAAGTATTGTAAAAATTATTATCTGTCGGGGAGCTGGCCTAGTAAATTTTGCTGCGTAAATATATATAGGATTATTTCCAATAATGACTAGCAAAATTTATTATATTTATGGCAAATTTGACTGTGTAGTTATAGTAATTCTTATCTGATGTGATAGTCCAGTCTGCAGACACACTTCCAGATAGATATAGTAATTTTTACAATATTTTTTTCTAAGTGTATTTACTACATTTGATCTTGAATCCTTGATTACACCCTGAAAGTTTCGAACGCATCCTCCCAGTGAAACACGCAGAACTCACCTTTCGCAGCCGGCGCCTCTCGCGCAGGGTCGCAGCCTTACGTCGGTCCACAGTGACGGTCTTCTTCTTGCAGGCCTTGCAGGCCCACAGCAGGCAGCTCCGCGGCCCGTGCGGCTGCCCGTCGGCGGTGGCGTCGTGCGGATGAGGTACGTGGCGCTCCTCTGCCGTTCCCGAGGACTCAAGGCCGCTGCTCGTCGCCGAGGCGTCCGCCGACAGCACCGACGACTCGTCGTCATCCTCCTCCTCCGCGTCCGAGTCCGTCAGGTACCGCTGCTGCGACCTGCATACACGATCGGCACATCAATCAGTCCCTCTCGCTTTCAGGCGCACGACCAGCCGATTCGGACGGTCATCGCGTATTCGCGGGGGCGTTTTGCCACTTGCCAATTTTGGCTAGGCGGGCTCTATCCGACGTAAATTGAATTGATATACGGCTTGTATTTTCGGGTGACGAGAAGTTGGCCAAAAGTTTAATTACAAATTTTTTAATTGCTTTGGTATGAGATTTTCATAGCTTTAAAAATAGAAGTAAGTAAATGTTGCTTCCTCATAGAGGGTAAAAAGAAACGTGTTAGAAATTGATTTTTCAGAGTTTCTGGGCCACTTTATGATGTTTTTGAAAAATTTCTGTAAGGAGTCATGTGTCTGCACGTTTATCTTTGGATTTACTGAACGAATTTTAACGAGTTTGCGTTTTTTTACGATGATACAGAGCGGTTTTTCATAACTTTTCAGAAACAGCTTTTGTATTTTTCTATATACAATATATATTCAACTTAGAGAATTTTATGAAAATGCATTTGAGTACGAATTAAATTACTTTTTCTCTGCACGCTCGGAATTCTTTGTTAGCATCCTTTTTTTTAACTTAATGTAAAATGTAAACTTTAAGCAAATTAAAAAAAAAAACTTATTAGTAATAAATTAAAACTAAATCTTAATTATTAAACCAACTTTGAGGAAGCTATAATAGTCATGTCAATCAATCGACAGCGTTTTTTTCCTTCAATTAAAAAAAATTGAAGCGTAACACAAATACTTTATTTTCAGATAAAATTTTATACAAAATTCACCGTCACATTTACCTTCAGCCCGACATAACGATCAAAAAAGCAAACTTTTCAACTCACAGCTTCTTCTCGGCTTTAACTTTGGCGTCTCCGCGGTACCTAACTGCGCACGCGAAGTTTCCGCGTCTGCTTACAATTTAGTTGCCAAGGTTTCTTTTTCACGTAGCAGATCTATACAAGTCGCTCGGCTCGCGCTAGAAGCGGATTTCCGTGATTTCGCGCGCGTCGCCCCGGCGACGAGGTATAGCCCGGGCTCACCCGCGGATTACATCGGGCGTTTGAGGAATTAGTCTGCGCCGGGATTTTGAGCGATTGCAGAGCGGGTTAGGCTGCTCGGCGTATTATTGCGGCCGTAGCGCGGCATTTCAATTTTACCGGATGAGCCGACAGCGCGGTTTAATGCGCCGAACGATTAAGTGGGTCCACGCATCGTCGGCCCATGTTATCGCGACTCCACTATTACGAAGCTCTTGTAGCCCATGGATGTTTCTATGTGAAAATTTTATGATTTTTTATAGATATTTTGTCTGATTTTCTTTTGTATAGCAATCTGAGAACTTGTCAATTTATTAACTGTTATTGAGTCAGTATATTTTCGGCTTTGGTTCTGTTAATACGATTTTGATAATATAGTAATATCGAATAAGTTTTCATTTTAATAAAAGTGATTATTATGTGGTGATCGTTACAATATTTCTATTTTCCTGTTTTTCGCGATTCTGATACGGTTTTTTAAAGATGAAATGTAGAGAAATAAAATAATAATTGTATTTATATAGTAATAATTTTATTAGCTAATGGCTATAGACTTATTTCATCTTTCCTTGCAGATATCACTTATCCGATTAGAGCTTCATTCAGTGAAGATTAATCTCGATATTGTCTTGGTATTAGGGGTCAAGACGAAATAATACCAAGACAAGATTACTAATAATTTTTGTAATTACGCTTTTCACTGGTTGTCATACATAATTTAAATATTTTAAAAATTAAATATTTACAAAAATTTTTTAATGTATGGTTTTAACTTTATGCAGTTTGAAGTATCTGGTACTTACTTTTCATTTAAAATTATTAACATAAAAACTAAAAAAAAATTAAAAAAAAAATCAAATATATAAAAATAAAATATCAAGATGTGCAATAAGGTAGATGCCGAGAGAATGCAATGTTCACAAGGGTTTCGAAAAAAAATAAAATTTTATATTTATATTTTTCAAATTCATAGGTATCAGTTTCATTGATGCAAACTGATTAGCCGGTCTTAAAATTTACTGATTTTTTAAATTTGAAACCAAGATTTACCAAGACTTTCATTCAAGTTCAATATGATTCCTTTCTCTACAAGACAAGTCTAATATGTCAAAAACTCTTATATTAGTTTCGATTTGTGAAGCCTTATATCCGCTTCAATATAACACACGTGAATTAATTTAAATGACAAAACTACGCAAAATATTTATTTAAAAAAAAATCAGTATTACCTCATTCAAGATTTGTCGTCGTTCGATTTCCGCGGTGAAAGCTTAACGCGATTTTTAAATTTCCAACTGAAAAGGGAAAAAGAAAAAAAAGGAAAGCGGCGAGTTCACAGCAAAGCCAATCGACAAAGCTCCGCGAAATTGTCAAGCCCTCGAATGAAACAGAGAGAATCGGACACGTAGAAAACGCAATAACTCAGGGGGCTTTCAAACTAAGTGCCCGCGGGAAAGTTCCCGCGCCACGGACCCGGGGCATGAGGAAAAGCGTTAACGTCATCCCGCATCGAGGGCAAAGCGGCGTGCTTGCGGGCCTAGAGGAGGTAAAACTTTCGTATCAGGGGCTAGACACTAACCCGAGGTGATCGTCCCGATAATGCAGCGCCGACTCGACGCTGGCCTGTCGGCCGGCCGCCTCGGGCACGCCCGGCGACTCCGACAGCCTGCAGCCCAGGTAGTCCGCCGGCTCCATTGCGTCCCCCGGACTTGGCTCCATCGCCGCCGGGTCCCTGTGCTGCGGGTGGTAGTGCCGATGCCGCATTCGCTGCTGCAGTCATTTTTAAATAGGTCTCGTGAAATTTACATTTGTTCTCATTTTTTATTCTGCGGCTTCTCGCAATTGCTCGATTTGCATCGGTACATTAGCTGAGAACATTTTTTCGTAAAAATTGTGACGAAGATTCTTGTAAAAATTGCAAAGCTGCTTCAACAGTCCTATAGTTTCGGGTAATAATTATACGGGGATATGCAAATCATCCCTCGATTACTTTGTTTTTTCGTATAATATTTGTGGGGTCTTTTTACGAGAAAATTTTCTCAGTGTACATTAGCAAAATTGAATGAATTAAAAAATTTTATTATAAAATTATTAAAAAAAGTTTCAGCAGTAAATTAGAAATAATTTAAGGAAATACGTGAAATTAAATTTGTGTCTCACTTCCGAAACACTAATCCCTTCGAAATTTTACATGGAATTTTCATATAAACCATTTTTTTCAATTTCTCATATTAGCAATGTTAAAACAGAATGTATTATATCTGCTGAATAAAGGCCTATGGCTTTTTCTTTAGAGCCGAGAAAACACTATCTAAGGTTTCAAAGTGATTCCTGTTCCAGTGGTGAGACACTCTCCTATGATAAGATAAACAATTATTATACATTAAGAAAAATTTTGTACATCCAATTGAATTTTTGTTGAATCCTTCTTATAAAATTATTTTGTTAATTTTTATTTAGTTTATTTAATAACAATTTTGGTTGATTAAACTAAATGTTTAGTTAGATCAACTTAATGGTTTTTTAGGAAGGATTAAACAAAATTTTATTTGAATCTCTTAATATTTATATTTAGTCTGTGAGAATTTAAGTATCTATAGTAATCAGATAATCATAGTATATCCTATATAGAAAATAAACATGTTTATGTATCACAGGAAGAAATCGTCTAATTTTGTCCCATGATGAAACGATTTTTTAAACACTTTAGGCCTATTTAATTGTCATTTTCCAAACTGGCTATTAAATGGGCCTAAAATGTTTAAAAAATCGTTTTGTCGTGGGACAAAACTAGACGATTTTTACCAATACGTAGGCTGGTATATAAAAGCAACTGATTGCAAGTAATTTAATAAGACAATTGGTATCATCACACGTACTTCTCTAAAATATCTATCAACTTTTCTAAAAATTCAATCAAAAAGTGAACAATAAATTGGCACGTAGTAGGTGACATCAAATCACCGCAAGCTCAAATACGTAGACTGGTATATAAAAGCAACTGATTGCAGGTAATTTAATAAGACAATTGGTATCATCGCAAGTACTTCTCTAAAGCATCTATCAACTTTTCTAAAAATTCAATGAAAAAGTGAACAATAAATTTGCACGTAGTAGGTGACATCAAATCACCGCAAGCTCAAAGCGAGTAGGAAACGAAGCTGAGAGATTAACGAGAAAAATGGCACAGAAAAAGTCGGAAACTCGCGACAGCATACTAACGGCGTGCTGATGCTGATGATGACGAAGCCTGGAGGCTAGTGCGGCCTCCCTCTGATTGTCCTGCTGATGCGCCGCGCTCTGCTGGTACTGATGATGTTGCTGCTGCTCTGGATAGGCAGACCGGGCGATGGCCTCGTACTGCAGGTAGCTCCCGACATCCGACATCAGAGTCATCATTTCCGCCTTGAACCAAGCGCCGATGCTCCCCGGTATTAGCTCCTATCCACCGGCCACCCCAGCATCGATTTTTTTGCCTTCTTCCCTCCGGACTTTCCAGGCACTCGTGATAGCCGAAAATTCGCTCGGCTCAATCTCTCCTCGCCCTCTTTATTGCACGTAATTTTACGCCGCTCGAATCTCCGGAAAGACGTATGTAGTATACAATAAATGGGTCGACTCAACAATTTTCACACATAATGCACTTTGGTCAGTATTGAGTGTCGAACACACCGCGAACGATTTCACCACAGGCACATACTTTCAAGCTTTTTTACGATAAAAGAGAGGGAAAAGGAGGAGATGCACCCACGTCACTCCCGGAAGGATCGAGGGATCGATATCGCGCGCGAGTCCTCCGTGACGGAGGTCAGAGAGCCGAGTGAGGACTCGCGCGCGCCTGGTGTGCCCCGGAGAGTTCGGGCGCGTTCCTCGGGCGGTCGCACGCGCGTGCACTCCCTTTTCGTCTTTTTTTAATTTCGGCGCGACGGTGGGGGAGCCCGAGCGCCACGGGCGCACGTGACAGTGACGGAAATACTGGACCTGCCTCCTCCTTCTTCGCGCCTCGCTTCTTCCCGTCTCCCTCTCGGGCTCTCTTCTCTTTCTCGCGGCGTCTTTCGCGCGAGCGAGCGAATTCGGGGTGGGAGAGATAAATCGCGAGACGCGACTCTCGAATTAATTCTGGGCTGATGCCGGCGTTATGCAATATCGCGCCGGACGAGCGGCCGAGAGAGGAGGCGAGCTTTTTCTAACGGCTCTCGCGCGGGTGTGCGAGAGTCGATCCGCGGTCTGCGTACTTACAGGTTTTGTTCGATGTGCGCGATTTATTTTTAGGAGAATGGAAAGCTTTAATCTTCGAGCTTTGATTAATCGCCTTGGATATAAGCTCGTATCCAATTCTTTTTGGACAGTTTTGCGGTCGTGTGTCGATCTTTCTTCCTAACGTATCTATTTGCGTGCACTAATTTATGTTTGTAGTGTTTCTTTCTTGTTCTTCGTGGGTTATTGAAAAAATATTTCAGTGAGTTTATTTTTTATTATTTCGACTGGTTGTCCTGTAAAGCTTTTATAGTTTTCGTCCATTTAATTTCTTTCGTTCATGTGAGAAATTACTTTCTTTAAATAAAGTGCGTTGTAGTCTTTTATAGTAATGGTTATTACATATGCAGGTAAATGTTACGTTGTAAAATTTTGTAAAGGAAAGACCTGTTATCAGCATAACTACACTGAGAACGTTTTCTAGTAAAAATTACGATAAAGTTTCCTGTAAAATTTAAGTCAAAAAACCTGCGGAATGATTTGCAAGCCCTAAATTTTTTTACAGGAAGATCTCTGTAACTTTTTCTTGAATCTTGAATGGCAAGAGAATTAGCTTTCTAATTTTTACAAAGAAAGTCGTGTAATTTTTACAGCAAAGGTTCGAAATTTCTACGAGAAAAACATTTTAATTTTTACAGAGCTTTTTTGTAAAATTTAAAAAGCTTCGGTATCCGTCCAAGAGTTTTCCATAAAAATTTCCAGTAATTGTCAACCATCCCATACGATTGAATTTTTTAACGTAATTGTAACCGCAAGCTTCACCGGATTTTTTACATGAAAATTCTCTCAGTGTACTGTGTAAATGTTTTTGCCCGTGTATCGCGATTTTCACATACAAAATTTTACGTATCTATTGATTCCAAATAGCAGGTCATTCCCTTTTTGATCTTTTCCCATTTCAGGAACATAGTCCACAATTCGAAAAATTTTAGAGCTTTACGGGAAGAGAATTCCAAGTCGAATATTGGTTTTTATTCCTCTATTAATCGTTTAAGTGGAATTGAAATTCTCTTGCATTGAGCTTTCAAAGCATTAATTCTATCGGTGCTTTCAAGTCTTCTTATAAGCTCTCTTTTACGATCCTCATATTAATTTTCGTACATTGTATATTGTAGTTTTTAGTGTCTTCCACTTTTAAACGTGTATCTTTTAAATAATCGAACAGTTTTCTTTCTCTAAAATAAACAGGCTCCGGACACTTTTAAAAGAGAATGACGCGCAACACTTAACCGTTTAAAATTGAAAGCAAGTGCTCTTTTAACTACTGCACAAACATCAGCATAATTTAAACGCTAATTTCCAAATAAAACACATTAAGAGATAAAGAGGGGCGATGAAAAAAATCGCGAGTAAATTCCAAATGCAGATAGGAGCAACGATTTACGCTCCATTACCAGTTATTTACGAGTAAGCCGGGCCCGGCTGCTCTCCCTCCGCTCGCGGCATCCCCGGCGAACTACAACATCTCACCTCGAAAGGAAAACTTCTCTCGCTTACGGAAGAAAAACAGATATTCCCGCTGAATGAAAACAGCTCGGAACACGTCGGGGCACTTAAAGCCATGCTCAAAGGGGCCGCTATACGGTGACAAATTGGCCGTAGAGAGCCGAGCGCGAGCGAAAGAGAGAGACAGACAGATAGAGAGGAAAAGAGAGTTAGAGATAGAGAGGGAAAGAGCGCGCGCCCGGGGCTATTTTTAAAATGGGTGCCCGTTCGGCCACTGGCCGGAAGTGCATCCCTCGTCCCCGTCGCGGGCGAGCGCTCGGGGAAGGAGGCGGCGGCGGCTCCGCCTAGGGAGATCCGCGTCTCCCGTGGCCTATCGTCCCGAGATTTGTCTCGGGGGGTGTGGTTACGCGCGCCGGCCGAGCGTCGCGAATACTGGCGCACGAACGATCTCCGGCGCCTCGCGTGGATTTCGGCACTTTTTATGCTGATTTGCGGCGGTTCAGGTGCCGACCCTCATGGAGCTGGAGCTGGTACAGAGTTTATTCCCCGATTTTCCTCCCGATTTGTTCGAAGCTACTACGGGTTTTTTATTCTATTTTATTCTATTTTTGGTTTGTTTAGTGTACTCAGAGGTGGCCGTTGAGATAAAGTTCTACATAAATTATGGAGAAAAATTTTATGCAGAATTTATGAAAATCTCCAGAAAATTCGTGAGTACATTTACTGTAAAATTTGTAAAAATTTATACATAATTTTTACGTAATTTATTTTTTCCTTTTTTTATTTTTCCCTTTTTTTATTTTTTCCTTTTTTTATTTTTTTAACTTTTTTTTCGTTTAGTGTACTTTGAGGTGGCGATCTGTTCAGCAAATAAGTAGGACTGGAAAGAGCTCGGAGAAAAGTATTAAAAGAAATGCACTGGATAACTGCGAAAGGGAAATAGAAATAGAAAGAAAATTGTCTGTTATACTGTCACAATGTAGAGATACAGAGAGAATGCAACAAAGATATTTTTCAGTTAAATTCATTTTGAATGACCGCATATCAAAATGCTTAATGACTTATGGATTAATTTAAAAGGAGTGTATGCAATAGCATATTGCGGTCAAAAAATACTTTTTTTATTCTACTTAAGGATAATTTTTTTTTTCTTAAAAAACCTAATGTAGGATCTCATTTTTCTTTCCTCTCGAATTGAATTTTTATTTTGATGGAACGAACGTTTTTCGACGGAAGAATTTCAAAATGAAAAAGTGAAAAAGTTCATTAAACTTTTAGAGTTTTTAAATAGTAAGGTCATCCATTAAATTGATTTAAGAGCTTTTAGTTTTTATTGCAAAAGTATTTCAGTATCCGGTATGTCCGTTATATAGAAAAAAAATATTCTATCCAACATCGATCCAGACTGTTACATATATATTACAGTAGTCAGCAGGAGCATCAAAGCAGAGGCTCTAGATAGAGAATTGCATTTCAAACGCAGTAATCCTCCCGGTAGCTTTAATCTACGAGTGCAGGTGACAGTCCGGGTTAATTAATTTTGTGAAACTGATTTTTGATAGCCTAAAAAAGCCCCAATATTACAAAGAATTCGACCGAAAAGATTTCATTTAAATAAAAACTAATTCGACTCGTTGCTCTATTTTTTCTCCGATCAAAATGCCGATTTTCTCATACAACATCTATCTGTTACACTTTTGCCAACTCCTATAAATATTTTACGTACAAATTTATATTCCACAATTTATCGCGTAACAAACAATGCCTTATAACATTTTCAGTTTGATACAGCAGTAAAGAATTTATTCGAAAAACCGATCTAACAAAGTAAAGTAAGCCCATTCGGAAAAAAATAAAATAGAATCGATTATGCACACGCAGCCCGTGAAAGTGGTAAAATTCCGCGATAAAAATTTCACAGTCCGCCGATCTACTTCCTCGAGAAAGAGAAGGGTGAAAAAAAATAAGGTTCAACCTTCGAATATCGATTACCGTCGATATGATCACCAGAGACCTCGTAGCCTCGCTCGTGCGCGCTTGCGGCTGTGCTACAAAGAAAGAAAGAGACGGAGAGATGAAGAGAGATAAAGAGAGCGAGAAAAAGCGGCGGATAAAGAAGTCCGATTGAATTATGTGGCTGTACGCCGGCGTACTTTGCCCTCGCATCGACACTTCTTTTGCCCCGCACGATTAAGCACCCGTTAATTTGGATCCTTTAATGAGAACCCACTTTTCCAGACCTTATTCATGTAAAATTACGTCAGCCATTTCTTTACACCAATCTTTATCTTTGACATCTTGTTAAACTCACCAAGGAAGTTCTAACTTTCGGATCACGCATTTTCTTTTCTTTTTGTTAATTATTTATTTATTTATTTTTAGATAACGGATTTCGATTTAAAATTGTGGAAGATATTTTTATAAGTATTATGCTAGTTTTTTTTTGTTTATAACATTTTGCACAATTTTTTGAATTGTGGAATTGTGCATGTTGTTTGTTTAGAACCTCTTTTCTTTCCTCTGCCATTAAATTTTAATAGTTTTAATTGTTAGTGTTAATTATTTAAATTAATTTGTGTAAGGGTCTTGTACTATAGTGCGTTTAATTATTATTATGAAAGAATCTTAACTTTTAAAACTCAACGCCTAATAGATTTAAAACTGGAAAAGAAAATGTAATAAAAATGAGTCGTTGTTATAAATCTGTTCAATTTGATTAATACTTGCTTTTTTTCACAGCGCTATCAAATTACGAAAAAAGTTAAAGTGAAAAACATTTTTTAATTTAAGAAGACTTTAATTATAGTTGACAAAATAATGAAGAAATGAAATATATGTGCATATTTAGAATGATATCTGCAAGCAATATTCTAATCTTTGATACATTGATATAAAATAATAGGATTAAACAATATATTCTTTCATGTGAATATACAATTTATGAATATAAAAGCATCTCCGACAGTTTTAACGATAACCATGAACCGAGAGTCTGACGGACAAAGAATCGTCAAAGGAGTTTCATTTTTCTTTTATTACATTAGTTATTATTCTCTTTATTACATTAAAGTGAACTGACTTTAATTGTTATTTGGAAAATTCATTAATTTAATTGCGGAAGTATCAGAATAATTGAAATTGCTTAAGTACCCAAGAATTGAATTATATATTTTAGTGAAAAAGCGTTCGAAGTCCAGGCAATGAAAATCTTACCTTTTCAATAATTCCGCCGAACGATAGTCTTATTAAATATTTTTCGCCCCTCTCCAGTTTCCTTTTCTTGATATTGTAACTCTTTATTTCTCCTTTCATTTCGAAGATATTAAGAAGCGCCCGGGGACATCAGAAATAACGGCTGAACATTTTCCATTCGACGTTATTATTATTCTTTGTCTTTCTATTAAATATCCTCCGATTATATTATGCGACAGTAGATAACTGATAGTTTACTGTTTAAAAATATATTAACGATAAATCAACGCAATTATAAATTAAAATAATAAATAAATACACAAATTTTTACCTTTTAAAAAAAATTTAACGTCGAATATCGAGTAATGTTTTAAACGATGTAAATTATTGATTGACAACGAAGTACAGCCTCGTCGCGATAAATTTTTGATAATACGAGGACTATGTATAGCGCTGATTTTAAAACAACTATGAAATTTATGAAAGGCCACCTCTCGGAATTTCGAAACTTCTGACGCTGCGATCAAACTTGCGGAATCCGGAAAATTCGTGTCCGCCGAAATGCATTCTGTCCGGTGAAAGGAAATTCCCGGCCGATACGGCTTTTCTTTTTCGTCCGAAACAAAACGTTTGTTCGCGAAGGGAAAAATGGACGTTTAAAAAAGCTTTTAAAAAAAAAAATAAACACATTATTCAGTGAACTTAACTCTACTTATGAAATTTCATCAAAAACAGTTTAGGCAAAGCATATAATGTAGCTAGGGAGGAGGCTTAGGGGACGTTCGAACATAAAAAGTGATTACGAAATGTGCAGCCCGCGATATTGCGCAGGGGCATGAAAATGGGCTTTTAATAACGCCTTTCGATCGCTAGGAAAAGCTTAATCGAGTGAAAAAAGCGTGAGCGCATCAAAGCGCCGTCGGTCAACCTCACTAATCAATTGCTTATCATTTTTTACTCTTTATCCGATGGGCAAGGACAATCACTATTTGTATTAGAGAAAATTGCGGAAGCTTCGATTTACCTTGAAAATAAAACGGTTCAAGGTACAGTGTTAATAAATTATGGTTTTATTTTTAAATTATAAAAATCATACTCAACATTTATATGTATTATACAAACTCATTTATTGAAGTCTGTTTGTGAAATGGTTTATTGTACTTCCTCAACTAATTATATTATTAGTCATATTGTTATTTCGTAATTCCAGAATTTGTAAATTATTTATTAAAATTATAATATATTTATTAAAATAATACTGTAAAGATTGTAATTTTAATAAACAAGAAGGTACACAAGATCTTCTATCATATTAATTTGTTACCGGTCGGCCATCGGCCGTTGTTCATCTATGACGTCACTGCATTTCTAATAATGTATACTATCTACAACAGCTAATCCATTGCAAGTGTTCCAGAAATTCATCTGAAATGCAAGTGCATACAAGTGCATAAAAGTGCATTTATTTCCCAAGTGCATCCAAGTGCATAAAAGTACATTTTTTCCAAGTGCATAAAAATGCATTTTGTTGCCCTTTTTCCGGGATGCTTAAAATTTTCAGAATGTTTAATAATTTCTCCCGAGTGAGCATTTGCAAGCGAGGTAAAATTTGCTAGTTTTAATACATCTAATAAGAAAAATAAATAAAATGAAAAACAAAGTTCATTAAAAAAAGAAAACATTACGTTATCCCAATACCAGAATTATGAATGGAAAGTCCTCTTATTTTCCTTTTAAACGCAGCTCTCGGTGCATAAAATAAGCCAATCAACGTTCCGTGTAAAAACCGGGTGTGCCGGCGAGTTAATATTCCCCTGAAAAAGCGCTAAATCTCCCTCGCGTAGATTTTCGACAAACCCGCAGCGTATACACGGGGGTTTACGGACGAATCGCTCAGAGAGGAGGGGGTGGCGAAGTCGTGCGTGCGTGCGGAATGAAAATAGGGAAAAAATTCGGGCGCGATGTCGACAAATCCGCGCCTCGGTCGGCGCGTCCGCGCCGGATGGAGATAAAATGAGACGGCTCTGCGTGGGGTGAGGGGGTAGGCACACGTGGCGGCAGACGTTCTAACCCCCCTTCCCCCACCCTGCGGTGCTCGAGATTACGAGCGGCGTGAAATCGCTGCTCCCCACCCCAGCCGTCGGGAAAAAAGCCGGAGAATAAAGTCGGCAAGAGGAACCAAGTTTTTCGCGTTTGCGAATTTATTAATTCTTTTTTCGTTCGCTCTTCTTACTTTCTCTCTCAACGCAAATCACGCGGTTCAAACGCGGCGGGGAGCAAGCGTACGTGTGTACCTCGAAATTGCGGGGATGGTAAAAAGTTTTCGCGATAATGTCCACGACTTTATTTGAATAGGTATTTATTACGTAATCTTTGTGTGCTTTTTACGAGGGACGTATAAAGGCGGCTTTTATCTTGCTCTTTATGTGAAAATTTTTCCGGTCTCTTCGAATGAAGTCGCGCGTGCCGCCTGCTTTATTACCTCGGAATTTTTTAATATGAAAAATATTTTTTCCTTCAAATTTTGTGTTGCGCGCGACGCAAGCCGTCGCAGATGAAAACGAAATTATGCGGGCGCGCAGTTATAAGTGACTCGAGTTATTTAATATAACAGAAAAAGCAGTATTCCTATATGCAATCAGCAGATATGACAAAACAATTGCCGCAAAATAAATTCCCTGCAAGAAATATCGCGTCGCATTAAAAAAAAAAAAGCGTTCACCTCACCGCCGGGTTTAAATTATCGCAGTCACGTTAAACGTTTTTTGCGCTTTCCGCACCCGCTATGCGCGCGTGCTTTTAAAACTTTCAAAATGAAACCTCGCTTAATCATTCGAACGACTTCCTGCAGGAGGGGGTGGAGACGATAGCTGCGAAGAATCGAATCCGGAATCCAAGAATTATGCAGCGAGGGCCTGCTGTTCTATCGTCAATGAAGCGATTTTATCGCCGACAAGCGACCCTGCACCGTTTCAAATCACCGAAATTTCCAATACTACAATCGATCCAATCCACCCATCGCCCTCCGAAACATATACACACGAAAAAAAGTAAATGACTGCAATAGTAAAATCTCAGCTGGTTTAGCTAAATTTTATTGTTTTTTTCAAATAGCGAAAATACTTTGCTGGAATTAGCACACCGTTAAAATTTCTGTGTAGCGGCATTTTGTGTGTACACTTTGTGTATACCCAACACAAAATTTACGTAACTAATGCTCACACATTTTGTGTAAATTATAAGCCATTGCCCATAAAGAAACATCAATATACTGTGTAAAATTTGCGTCTTAATTGTACTTCATGCGTACTGATATTTATAAGAATTTTACAAATATATTACACAAATTTGATACAATTACTTCATCACTAGTTCAAGAAATAACACTTTTTTTGTGTTATTTCTTGAACTGATTTTTAGCAGTGCAATGTTTGGGCTGGTAAAAATTCTGTTGAAAGTTGGATTGGTCAATTATTTGAACTGGTTTCAGCGGAAATAGCTGCAGCGATACGAATTTTACTGCTTTAACTACTAATACTGACTAACGTGGCAAAATATTTCACCTACGTCAGGTAATTGACTTTTAGCGAATATACGCTTAACGAAAGTAGCAATTATAATATTGCTAATTAGAGCATATCTTTTTCTCCGTGGCATAATGGTATACAAAAAAATCAACGAACTAAATAATGTATAAACATAAAAAAAATCGTCCGAGAAACTCCGATGCCGGCGATAATGACTCCGACGTTGCGCGTCTCCTTCGAGCCGCGCAGCGAAGGGGATGGAAAAAAAAGGCGACGAGAGACTGCGCGAGGTGTGCGTCTCGCGCGACGGTGAAGAAGCGGCTCTCGGTAAAAGATAAGCCGCGCGCGCGGCAGCTGCGGAGGACGACGAGGAGCTGGAAAAAGGGAAGAGGGGGCCTCGCCCGGGGGGCCGGAGAGAAATGAGCGGGATCGGCGAGATAAGCGAAATGGGAGGACGGAGAAGCTTGATCTATATACAAAGAGCGAGAAGGAGCGAGCGGAGCAGGGGAGGGGGGATGAGGTTGGCTGAAAAGAGGCGGAAGGGCGTTAAAATTCAGCGTAAGTGCAAACGTGTACGGCGAAACGGATGGAGCGCGGGGAAAGAAAGAGCGAGGCGCGCGAGCGAAGAGGGGTGGGGGGAGTAGGGGGATAGCCGCGAGAGAGGTCGAGGAGAAACCGGGTCAGCCTCTCTCCTCCCTCCTTCCGCAGGATTCGGGATGTGTCCGCGTCTCGCGCGCCGTGCGCTGCCAAAGCCGAAAGTTCATGCAAGGCCAACGCCTCGCCCACTTTTATATACACACTGGACGTTTTGTACTTCCGGGACACGTCAACGGTATCGGGGATCGTTGCGGCTTTTCCACTCCCTCCTCCTTTTTTTTTTTTTATTTTTTTATTTCGCAGTATCCCTGTACCACGGGCTTATTACGGAAATCCCACTGGCGCCTGGCACCGTTTAGACGCGGCTGTGAATATTTAAGTGCCTTCCTCGGCCTCTCTATGAGCCCGGCGGATTCGCACTTTCTTTCGGAAAAACTATTTACTCCCGCGCGTTGTTTTCTAATAAGCGGGAGGGGGAGAAGTGTGGCTTTAGCGTCAATTAACGTGGAGTAATGGGTCGTGGAAAGTTTCTAAAGGGCGTATGAAGTGTGGCACCGTTGTATGGTTTGGAGTTGAAAAAGAAGGCCGTTAATTTTCATTAAAAGCCATTCGAAGGGATTGTTTTAATGAGGAAATTGGCTTTCGGCTTAATGGTTTAATCTTGGTCTACTTGGCGAAGACTTTCGAACCGCGCGCGGGAAGATTCCCCCCGTAATTTTGAAAGCTCGGGGTTTATACGTTGGCAGACTTTAGATGCCGCTACAAAGACTCGAAGACTATACTTGAACTGTACGCCTGCTCCAAAGTCAACTCGTACGCATTATTATATCTATGCATACACGTCTGCTATCAAGAAACTTCATTCATATTCATGACATAATGGGTGTGGTACTGTATAATTAAAAAGCAACCAAAACCATCTTTTGTTGGTAATTTGCAATTAAAATTGTTTATATTACAGTATTATACATATCGTTACTTCTATTTATTCCGTATATGTGTAAACATATTTAAATAGCTTTATAATCTCTATGCTATAATATTCACTTTAGACGCAATTACTATATTAATCAATTAACATCGAAATAATACTAGTATCTAAAATTTCATGACGTCAACGGCGAGATTATAGCAAAAATGCTACATTTATAGTACTAGTTTTTCCTAAATCTAAACGGACAGGATAATATATGGATTGTAATAATCGGCTCATTAAGAATCCACAACAAAATCAATTGGTTTATAAAGTCCTCATTTATGCTATATTATTTTAATTAATCGCCCAATAGTTTGCGAATTAAGCAATTTAACAGGTGTTGCGTAATTTAAAAAAGTAGTTAACTTTTTTTCAGAAAACCTATAATCCTCCAATAATGGCCCACAGCATTAGAAAAAATGAAAATAATTAAAACCTCCAATAAGAGTGGAATATTCCAATTATCCGATCGAGCGACCGGGTGCACCGAGGCCGGCCAATTCAGCGCGACTTAATTTGAAAATCCACCGGGAGGTGGACGATGAAAAATAATTTTTGCAAATAAGCCCAGAGAAAAAAGTAGTGACTTTAAATATCTCCGATAGAAGGAAAGAAAAATGTAAGACCTGCAGAAGCTCTGAAGCTACTTCATTAACATCTGGCTGGATGATAGATGTACACTGTGAATGTTTAACTGCGAAAATCATTACTGTAATAAAAGGGTAATGCTGTGATTTTTTCGCGAATCGAACTGAGGTGAAACTTTAATTGGATTCGCTCCGATTTCTCCGCGTGAGTTTGAATTAGGTTAAAAGAAGGTTCAGCGGACCCGAGGATATAGACATTTTTACTTTTTCTTCAGTTATTTTCTGGCATACGTTGATACTTCAAGGATGTTGTTATCGAAAATTGTAGTTTTACGAAATTTAAGTGATTAATGACATTTTAATTAAGTTTTAATTAAAAATTGCATTAAAAATGTTATAAACAACTTTCTATGTAAATTATTTACAGTTAATTTGTAAACAACTATTCTACGTTATATAACGTAAACAATCGTACGCAATTTTAAATGACAGTAAATGAACATTTCTTTACATAAATGAATTTAAGAACCGAAACATTTAAATATTTCTACTTATGTGATATATTAGATAAATCTATACGATCGTACTCGCATATATATCTAAACAATTTTATCAAATTTATGTATAATTGTACGTACATAAATTATACACTTTAAAAACAATTGAGTTGAATGATTTAAGAACTTTTTTCACCTGTATTTTCAAATATCAAAGATCCACTAGCATTCGAAACATCAATAAAATAATAATAAACCTTCAAATATGTCGATCAGTAATTTTTTCTCATTATTCAATTCGTTAAACACGATTGGCTCCAGTGATGCGCTCGACGCAATTCCGGCAGGGGCAATCGACTTGAAAGTAGTAAAGGTCAGGCTGAGATCAGCCGCCGCGTAAACATCGGAACAACAGCGACTAGCCAGGCAGCCGTCGGTCAGAATAAAAACACCCAAGTCCATCAACCCTCGCCCTCCTTCTCCCTTCTCCCCCCCCCCCCCCCATAGTCGTCGGTAAGGCCCGATTTACAAATAACTTAACTCGTCAGCGCAGTAGGCCGATCGAATTTCTCCCCCTTCCGCCTTTCCGTTTCGCTCGATGACATAAAAAATTTACCGGAGCACACTCGCGAGGGGAGCGTTACACATAAATCGGTCAGGTATCCCGAAGAATGGTCGGTTTTATAACGCGGCGCCCACTCCGCCGATAAATATTTCCGGCTGCCGAGACGCGCGCGCGTGTGCGCATTACATTTTTATCGGGTCGACGTATAGGAGACGTGCGCATGGGTATATTTGGTATTTACGGTGTCGTGGGCGAAGCAGGAGATGGTGAAGAAGAAGGAAAAAAAAAGGTGCGGAGGAAGACGCCGTGCGGCGCTCGCGCGTTTCCATGAAGTAAGGACGAGGCTCCTTTTTTTCCCCTCGGCGGGAAAAGCGTGACCCGCTCGCGTTAATCTTCTCGAGATGACGGAATTTACACCGGCTGGATGGTGGCTTTTCCCGCCTGGAATGGCCCGGCGAATTACGTAGGTGCTCGGATAATTTGCTCCCGTAACGGCGGCGGGGACTGTTTCGGGAGGGAGCCGCGCGGCAAGGATCAAGCCCGGCCGCGCCCGCGGAATGATATATTCTCCGTGGAATTTCAGCCTTCAGGGAGTTTTTTTTTTTAAGTAGACCATGGAGATATTTTTTGTCTTTTTGTCTTTTTGTCTTCGACTTTATACATCCCATACTTTCTTTTTGTTTTGATCGGGGTTAAGTGTTGCTTTATTTATGAAAGTTGCTCTATTACCTTAGTGCACCGTCCGACTAAGAAGCAATTTTGCCGATGCATTACTTACAGAATATTAATTATTTAAACCCAACTTGAAAATTTAATGATCACTTGAAAAATTCATAAGGGAACATTAAAAATGTACGAGTGAGAAACAATAATATATTTAAATAGCTGCTTCTAGTTAAAATCACGTTTTAAATATTTACATCTTTGATACATACAGATATACAGAGAAAAATTCTCTAAAGGGGGGTTTACACCTAAAAATTTTTTTGAGAAATAATTTGAAAATTAAAAATTATAATAAAAATTATATTTTCTATTAAATATTCTAGAAATATGTTATATTCCTGCCAAAATGAGCCCAGATAGAAATTTTTAGACTCA
>JAWWEN010007695.1:6661-20215 GCA_035582955.1 Sycophila texana | reverse complement strand
GTATCTGTATCTATTAAATTACCGAAAACATATTAACAAAACTGATTGGGGTTAAATATAAAAAACGTTTGGGGAATTCATTCATGTTTATTTTTATAATAGTGTAGAATTGTCTACTTTTCTGTCAAAATTTGTATAGTAATTCTTATAAAACTGTAATAACGTATCTGTATCTATTAAATTACCGAAAACATATTAACAAAACTGATTGGGGTTAAATATAAAAAACGTTTGGGGAATGGTCGGCCAGTTTGATAAAGACTTTGAATAGGGGCTGTGCATGTATCGCGTCTCCATTACGCGAGAATGGATTCCATTACAACTTCTTACGGGAATTTTGGCCTCGTCTGGGCCTTTAAATTATAAAATTCAGGGAGAGCAGTTATACTGGCGCCCGGGGGATTGCCACCCGAGCTTAATCCCTGGACGAATTCGCGCGCTGGATTATCCTTTCCGGTATTGAGGAAACAAGCGGGCTTATCGTCGCGCGAAACTCGGGCGGCGCAATTAATCGCCAGTGCCTTCCCTTTCTCTCCAGTCCCTCGTGTAGTTTTTCATCTGCGCGCGTTGCGCAGATTCCTTGAGGAAATGTAAATTATTCGAAGGTTGCTTTGACGGACGGTTTAGGGGGATTTTTAAGGGACCTTAGCGACCATCAGGAAATGCAATAATGAAACGTTGAGTAGGCATAGATTCTATGGCATATATTACATGTTTGACATATGTCAAGGTTTATTGTGACTTTGCAATAAACAAGAATAATTTATTCTGATTTTCTTGATAGAATGAGATAAACTACTGCTCAAAATTCCTTAAAAATACCTATTAACCAGCAATCGGTGACATATTTTTCACTTTTTGCATTAAGTGTACTCTATAAACTTCATCCAGTGAGATTTCACTTACAAAGGAGCATATTCACTGAAAAATAGTGAGAATTAGGTTATTTAACTATTAGTGACCTGATCCTCACTGTTTTTCAGTGAATATGCACTATTGTAAGTGAAATTTCACTCGATGAGGTTTAGAGAGTAGAGAATTAGTGAAAATTTCACTTTTCACAATATTTTCAATTTAGAATATAATGTGAAAAATTTAAGCAGGCGTATATATGCATAATGTAAGAGTAAAAATGATTGTAAAAAAATCTGTCACGAACAATTACCATCTTTTCCTTAAGTAAAAATGATTATTTTATATTATTTATAAATATCCTGCCGTGATTTACAATAATCACCTATTCTGTTCTATATTCTACTCTATTCTAAATACGTATGCTTAAATCAAAATATTTTATTAAACATATAAATTATTGACTGGTTTTTCATCCCTTAACGTGTCATTATCTTTCCCAAACATCAAAGCATTTTTATTTTCCAGTAAATTTCGCTGCAAACATTCTATACCAGGCCAACGATTATTTACGCTGTTACTCCCGCCCACATTAACAGAGCAACGAATCAATTAAAGCTCCCTAAAAAAAAAATACTTTCTTTTATTTCCAAAAAAATCAAGCATAAAGACTCATTTACGACATTCTAACTTTTACCACTAATGACTTCCCCTACATCACCCTCGAATTTAAATATAGTATAACAATAAAAAAAAAATACATAAAAAAGTAGATAAAAAAAGAATAGACCGCAATCCCTCGATAAGAATTCCGCTTCCGTAATTGTAATTCGCGTCCGGGAGCTCGGATCCCCCGCGTCAGCCGATAAACCCACGCTGCCGGGAATAAAGGATCGTCGCCGCGGCGCGTAAAATTTACGCCGGGCCAATATACCGCGGCAACGAGGCCCCGCCATTCTAATGCGCGTCGGGCGCTCGATTTACGCGCGACGCGCCGTCGGGGGAAAACAACAACGACAAGCCGGTCACTGGGTGCGCGTCCCTCGGCGAGCGTCGCCGAGGGCACACGGCGAGATGCACTCGGCGGCTCTTTACGAGGCACGACGAGATGCTTACGAGCTGCGCCGCGCGCGAGGCAATTTTTTCGCCCCTTTTATGCGCGGGTACTCGCTTTCTTTTTTTTTTTTTTTTTTTTTTTTGCGGAACGTTACGCGAAATGTTATTGGCTGTTTCGCATTTGCTTGCAGTGTAACGGCGAGAGGTCGGCAATTTTACTTTTTGTTGCTGCGCGATGATGACTATCTCGCGGAATTGTGTATGCGATCGCGGCTGGATTGTGTCGTCGTGCGCGATGTTTTATTTTATTTTAGTGTGCGATGGAGGGGCTTAGTTTGGATTTTTATGGGGCAACAGGGTATATACTGTTTTTTGTGTATTATAAGGAAAAACGAACTGTTTTTGGTCTGGTTGGGTGTGACGTAAAACTGGCGCGGCTGCATATTTCTAAGGAATAATGCTGTCCGCGTTAATCCTTGAATATGAGTGGTAGAACAAGTTGGTTGCAACTGAGTTGGCAGACGAGGTACTTTGGTAATTATGCGCGGAACTAGTGCATTAATTTAAAATAAGTATGTATACTTTGTTGTAGAGGACGCCGTGGGGGCATGATAAATAGTACATTCAGTGAGAAAATAATTGCCGAAAATTTTTTGTTTTCCTGTCAATTGATCTTTACTAAATATTGAAGTAATAAATTTGCGGTGAGCAGCTAATTCGATAAGGTAACGCTGTATGAGCGTATAAAATACGTATTTTCTCAAGCTTTATCGCAGAATTATACGATGAATTAAAATCAGTATCCGCATATTGTCAACGATAATCATATTAATGAAATATCGTTGCGCATTTGTTTTATTAATTTTAAATTATGTAAAAGCAAACAATTTAATTCATTTGTGACACCAGGTACATATTAAGTTGTATTAAATAAAGGACATTACTTTAAAGGATTCTATTAGAATAAGTAAATTACTTAATTTAGGTCGGCATTATGCGCACAAAATATAAAAAGAATTTCGGGGAAAATTTTGAAACATTGCTGAGTAGAAACAGACGAGTTATGTAAGACACTCGCTTTGAATAAATCCTTTATCATTTTATTTAAAGCGATCTAATGAATTCAAATCATCGTTTAGAATATAAAATATTTTAATTTTCTATAAAAACAATATAATTAATTTGCGAAAAAAATTTGGGAAAACAACATTATTTATATTAAACTAAGAAAAGTGTAAGTAGAAACAGGCGAGTTATGCAAGACGCTCATTTTGAATAAATCTGTTACTCTTTCATTTGAAGCGATCTACTGAATTTAAATCATCACTTGCAAAAATATGAAATATTTTAATTTTCTAAAAACAATATATATATCTCATTTGCGAAATAATTTGGGTAAACAGAATGATTCACAAATTAAGAAATATGTAAGTAGAAACAGGCGAGTTATGTAAGACGCACCTTTTGAATGTTTGGTATACCCTTGTTGCTCGAGTAAAATGACTTTCTTTCACAAACTAATTATCCTTCTCCCTATACTTCTGTTTACTGTTAACTCGTCAAAACGGTGCTTCGCTTCATAATTCCCTGAAAATCAATAGGAATCCATTATGCCGTTGGACGACCCCGCGGCCTGCCGAAGCAAAATAAAGCGACATGGCTACGGTAAACTAATTGAAAAATAACTTATTCAAGGGACACTGTGCTTTAGGGACGCGCGTAAATTCACGTTCGTGATGACGTGTGTTTGCGTGTATACCCACGGTCTCTACGGCCTTTCTGCTCCGCGATTTAAATACCGGAGAAAGAAACAGGGGATAGCGTCGGGAGAACAAGGGACCGGGAGAACAGATTACGAGCAAAAGGAATAACATGCACGTGTATATGCACGCAGTGGAAATTATTAATAAAACAGGGGGAAAAGTTTTTGTGGAAAGAGCGAGGTTCGATATTATTTTCATGCGGTGCGTACATTATTTAACTCCGTTGTGATATTCCGAGTTAATTTAATTTCGTTGTACCTCGGACTGCGCCTTTAGCTTATAGAAACAATTTTAAAATGATTCGTTATTTTATACACCGAGAAAAATTTTTGTAGTAAATTTTACTGTATTCCCTAGTCAAGTGAAATATAGTAAACGGTACGCGATTTTTTGGTATACTATACTAAAATATTATTGAATTTACTAAAAATGCAGGGTAAAATCAACTATTTTGTGCAGTACTAACAATATAGTATGTCATACTATATTTTACAGTATCCTAAACAATAATTTAGACGGTATACTAAACTATTTGTTAATATAGTAAAAAATTATAGTAACATTTAGTTTTTATTATAGCAACTGATACTATATTTTAACTAGTAAAATAAACTATTTTTCATAGTTGGATCAGATTTTTCACTATATGATATTACAACTTTATATATTACTATATTTTTCTCTCAGTGTACTTATACAGCAACTTGCACGTACGAAAATAAAATATTTTGTAAGAATACTAAATTTCAATGGGAACGTGCTTTTTGCAGGGTTTATTTAATTTACTTTTGCTTTTAAAATTATTTTAATTTACTTTTACAAAATTATTCAGTTAACAAAATTTGTATAATGCAAAATTTGACATTCCATTTTTTCCTCTGGGCTATCGTTACCCCACGTTAACTTTTGATTCGAGACTTATTCACTGTTAATGATTTAAGGTTGCGCCTTCGTTTGCTCGCCGCGCATTTGATAAGAAGAGTTAAAAGTCGACTTTGGGTACTTTTTCTCAGCGATGGTGGATTGCGCCGCGGCTCTAAAAACTTTCAGAATTGTTAAATCCCGGGGATTCAACAATAGATGTAGGCAAATGGTAACTGGAAATAAAGTCCCGCAAGACCACTATCTGAGCACTTCACTTTATCAATTTCACGTATAAGACCTTTTGTCGTTTTGAGCGAATTGCCGGCTTGTTCGCATGTCGGGCGGCGTCATTTTATCACTTGGAAATTTTTCTTTGGAAAAGTTGTCTGATAAATGAGAAACTTTTGGTTTATGCATACCATTTGACTCGTGCAAATGCCTTGTGTGCTGTTGTCATTTTACTTCATTATACGTGATTTTAAATTGTATTTTTTTGCAGACGGGATATTTACGTGCGTTCACTTTTTAGTAATTAGTTTGTTAATTTTACTTGATGTTCTGTCAAATAATAATATTTTTATTACATTCAATTTGTCATTTGAAGAGAATTTCATTAAATTCTCTTACATTGACGAGAAAAATCGAATTATTTTACATTGAAAATTAAACGGTCATATTTTATGTAGCCATAAAAAGCTCGAAATTTTAATTAAATATCTCTACGCTATTTTGACGTTTTGCAAGTAAAACGATGTTTGTCTAAATCAAATTTTATTTTTTAATTTTACTTTATAACTTATTATATAAATTTTAAAAAGAACATGTACATCGTACAATAGAAAATATGAATCTCATTTCGTGATAAGCTTAAAAGTTAATAGATTTTGAGCACAACTCTCCTTTAAATAATGATCCTGTAACATCGTTATTAGAAAGACAAGTGAGAAGAGTATTCAAATTAATTATGTCGTGTGTAAAAAAAAATGAATAAATATTAAAATAAATTTTGAAGAACTAGAACTTTCCGCATTAAGCTAAAAAGTGTAAGCAGACACAGAGAAGCCACGTAAGACATTAGTTTTCAATATCCTGTCACCTTCGCTCTTCAAGTAAATTATACCATCATTTGGCATAAAAAATCTTTTAATTTTCCAAGAACAATAGGCTCTACGTAAAGGAAAAAATTTAAAAAAAAACAAACCTAAGTGATTTGTACAAAACTCGCAACGTGTAAGTAGAAACAGACGAGTTATGCAAGACACACTGTAATCTTCAATATATATTTTCATTTGCGACGAACAATAGACTACTTCGCTCAACAGGATAAACTTCGAAGAACCCGAATCATTTACTCTAAGCTAAAAAAGTTGCAAGTAGAAACAGACGAATCACGCAAGACAAAAACTCTGAATCGAAACAAAACAAAAATAAAATAAATTGCATCGCACTTCGCCTTCATCACTCATAGGGCTCGATATTCGGATAGATTCATCGATGAATAGTGAGTGTACAGTTCTTCATTACACGCTAAAATGGCTAGAGTGAAATTTCACTCTTTTTTTAGAGTAACTCTAGAGTTAATTCATTCATAGAATTAAATTTGAAAATTTCTGTAGTAGAAGTGAAATAATCACTTTACGCGAGTAAAATGACTTAATTTCACTCTGGTAGATTGATTTCTTTTAGTTTATGGTCTACCCTTTCACTCTACATTTTATTTATTTATTTATTTATTTAATCATTTTACGGGCGAACCCATTTTACAAAAAATAGTTACAATAAAATCTTAATCACTAGATGCTGCACTATGTTATTGCGAACTTAAAGCATTATTTATATGAGATTTAACTCTACTTAATGTAGAATTAAAAATATCACAATTCGGCATATAATTATTCCATTCTAACGCTATTCTTAGTGTTGGCGAGTGCAAGATTAAATCTTTTTTAATTAATTCTATATAAAATAACGGTCGTTTACATCTTAGTATTCTCTTTGGTACTATAATGTTAAATTTTTTTAGCAAGTCACTACAATTCAATAAGTTTGTTAATATTTTATAGCAAAAGATAACATCATTCCTAACTAGCGCTGATTCAATATTTAGAATATTGATTTCTTTATATATATTTTCATAATTATGATCTGTCCATCTCATGGGTGTACCTAATCTAAAGCTTGTCTTAAAAATAAGTGGTTTATACTTTCTAATTTACCAATCTGGTACTTCAGATAATCCAAACCACGGAACAGCATATCAACTTATAGAATATATAAATGAATAATAAAGAGATCTGAAAGTATCTTTGCCTTTAAAGCCTTTACTAAACCTTTGAATGAAGTTCAGTTGAATGAACACTCTACTTCACTCTAATTGAGTGAGTTAACTGCAATCTAAACTTCGAGTGAAAATTTCACTCCAATAGAGTCAGAATCAACTCAATTTCACTCTTACCGATTTAGCGTGTAACAATTCATGCGTACACGCACACACGCACAAAAAAAAAGAAAATTAACTGCACGGCCATCCCGTGCGGGCAGCCGCTCCCGCTCCTCGCGGGAAGATACAGAGCATCGGCGAGAGTCGTCGGTGGAAAGAGTAAAATGACTTAATTTCACTCTGGTAGATTGATTTATTTTAGTTTATGGTCTACCTTTTCACTCTACATTCGAATGAAAAAAGAACACTCTTCTTCACTCTAATTGAGGGAGTTAACTTCAATCTAAACTTCGAGTGAAAATTTCACTCTAATAGAGTCAGAATCATCTCCATTTCACTCTTACCGATTTAGCGTGTAACAATTCATGCGTACACGTACACACACACACAAAAAAAAGAAAATTAACTTCACGGCCGTCCCGTGCGGGCACGCCGCTCCCGCTTCTCGCGGGAAGATACGATACAGAGCATCGGCGAGAGTCGTCGGTGGAGAGAGGGAAGGCCAGCGGCTCGGCCGTGTCGAAGGGGCAGGGGGGGATAGACCGCCGGGGAGCGACGAGGGAGCGCACGAGGGCAGAAGTGCGCGCGAGCCTGCCCGTGGAGGGGGGCTGCGGGGACAGGGGGAGGGGGCGCGCGCGCGAACGAGCGGACAGCTTTGTAAGAGTAAGTTCTGCGCAAGCACAGGTGCAAGTTTCCAGGAGGGGTATAAAGAGCCGGAGCGCGGCCTCGCCGCGCGCACTTTGTGTTTTCCATTCGCTCGGCGGACGTACGGAGATAGGGATAGATATAGAGCGAAAAAGCCTCGTGCCCCCAGTAGCCTCTCAGTAAGCACGCCCCCAGGTACATTAGCCAGGATCCACCGCAGGCGCGACCTGCCCTCGGCTGCTGCTGCTGCTGCTGCCTTGCGTGCGCGCGTCCGAGTTTATCCGTCGAGTTTACGCGCGCTGACATTGTACCCCCCTTTGCTGGAGCTGCGCCTGGAGAACCAACGAGTGAGTACTTATTTTTTATATGTTTTTTTTTCTTTTTGGACTGCGTTGTGGTATGGGTATTAGGGGGGATTTTCCTTTCTTTCTTTGTTTTTTTTTTTTTTTTTTTTTTGATGGGACGCGTTGCGCCGATGTTGTACACTGTAGGAGGTTTATTTTTGAACAGTTCTGGTAGGTTTCTGTGTGCGAATTTAAAAATGTGTGACGTGCCTTCGGTAAATTAATTTTGAGTTCTTGGCGTGGTCGTTTTCGTGAATTGTTGAATCCTGTACACGTTGAAATGTGGAGCTTTTTTGTTTTGTTTTGTTTTTTTTTGTTTTATTCATTTTGTTTACGTGTTTGTTTGGCGAGTGGTGCAGCGCTCTTTGTTTATTATGACGACTTTTTCGAGTAATTGGAAAGTACATTAAGTTTGTTTAGTTTATTCGTAATGTAATCAAATTGGATGCGAGTTGATAGAGAATTCACTCATTGTTACGGGAAAATGTAGTGTGAGCAAATGGAGAGAATAAAATTATGCATAGTAATGAGAAGAATGTAACGAATTCTTGATAATGAGCAGTAATTTTATGCTTTATCCAGTGCTTATTTTTCCTATAAAGTTAGTCGTAACTACTCCAGAAGAATTTTAGCTATCATGTAAAAGAAGAAAATGTTTCTTTACTTACGTATAAAAGTTAGAACGTTGCTTCTTTTAAGCAAAAGTTTTTAACATTTTTTTTCTTTTTTTCATCATTTTTATAATTTTTCATACTTTTGTTTTTATTCTTCTTATAACTTTATCTTGCCTAACGACATTTTTTTTAAATGTTGTAAATCGTGTAGGGATTGAGCATAAACATAACATGATTGTTCTCGAATTTTTTAAATTAATTATGTCCTACATTAAACTACTGAATTAGATTATACGCCAATGAAATTTACTCCCAAAGTTTCTCGTATCCTCGCAATCCAAATTATTTTATTATAAAAACAAATGACTCATTTATCATATTCAAAGCAAATTTCGAAGTTACACCGAAAGTAATCAATCTAATAATTCAAAAAATTATAAAACCATAATATTATTGAATAAACTACTAACATCGTTACTCTCCAATCTTTATCACTCCAGAAAATTCGATTTCCTAGTTTTACAATCTTTCAGCGCGTTATTTACTAAAATTCACGCGATCATTTCAGTAAAAGCTCGACCCTGTGTTTCTAAACCATCATAATCATAAATCGAATTCCACCCACACTAATCCAACTAAAAATAAACACCTATAGCGAACGCACCAAAAGCGTATTATACTTGTCCCGCTATATTTACGAGCCACCGCGTCCGCTACAGCCGGAAAATTTTTCATTAGCCCTGCAACACGTGTCCGCGTAAACCGAACCACTCTCCGCTCTAAAATAAAAATAAAAAAAAAAATAAAAAAAAAACTGAAAAAATAAAAACTCATATCCCCACTAAAAAGCAAGCGTACTAATAAGTGAATTATGATGTTCATCGAGTGAGGCACGCGCGTATAAAAATACGGATTTTCATTTCGACCACGGGAAGAGAGTCGCTCGTGCGCTTCGAAGTGTATATATATAACACTCGTCGCGGAGTCTAAAAAGTCTCGTGGCGAGTGCATTATTTTTTTCTTTTTCGCCGCCTCCTATCCTTCGCGGCGCTCATATCGCGCGCTCGCCTCGAGCGTAATATATCGTAACGAAAAGCGCTTTCAATGGGGTCTCGTTAACCCGGAACTACGTAATTGAACGCATTCAGCAGTCGACGTCGCCTCGAGTGTGCATAAAACGGGGCGCGAGCGCGCGAAAAAAAGCTACGTATGAAAGGCCATTTTCCACGGATGAATTGGAGCCGCTCAGCCTCGAGAAAGAGAGAGAGAAAAGAAGGAGGGGGGCGGACGAGGAGATCTATCCGCGCGTAATTGTCGCTGACGCCCCGCTGATACCCACGAGCCGCTGATCTCCGGACAGGCGCTTGTCAATTTCCACGGCGTTTCTTTCTTTTCCGACGCGCGACTTAAGCTGTCCGACGATTGCCGACCGCTTAGAATGTCTTTTCTTTTACATGCTTGGAAATCTCGGCGTTCGCCGAAAGGAGGTACTCGGTCGAATTGGGGATTAGGCCGTGAGCTTTATTTGGACGCGGTTTCTATATATTTTTATTTTAATTTGATTTAAAAGTGATCGATGTGCGTATAGTTGTGGATAAACAAAAATGTTTCGGCTCGTAAATTAAAGGCGATATTTTTAAAACGGAGAGATAGGCCGAGGAATTCGTCAAAATCATATACTGGATTCTTATAATGAATGAAAATAAAACAAAAATAGAAATGTAGAAGCTATAATGATATAAATATAATTTTAACGAAATGAAGAAAAAAAAAAAATTAGACAGAATATAAATTTTATTTTTTTGTAAATACATTAATATTATGTGGCTGCTTAATTATAGAATGCGCGCAGACTGTTTTTAATTGTTTTAATACGTCTTTGTTAACGAATAATTTTTGCTTAAAGAATGACACGATAATATGGGTCTATTGCGATAATGAAATTTGCATCATGATACGAGATTTATCTAACTAGAAATGAAGAATAAAAAAAATTAGAAAAATTGGATTTGCTTTTAGTAATAAAATTTAAAGTTGCGCTTAAAAATTGAAATTCCTTATTATATTCACGCAATTGGTTTTGTCGCTGGATATTGTAGGAATAGCTTTACTTATTTTCAGTGAATATACGTTAATTATGTTAATCTTATGTTAATCTATAAATTAAAATCTATTTATAAATTTTACAAAAATTAAAGACTACTGCAACCATTTATAATTAGTTGCATCGCATCGACGCAGTAATGTGACCTTATTTATCCCCGTTAAAGTATCACAAAAGAACTTTGAAGACAAAGAAAAAATAGAAAAGTGTTTGGCTTACTTTTTAATAAAAGCCCACCAGTGTCGCCGCTATTTAACATGAAAAATCCCCTATTCTTCGACCTTAAAGGATTTAAAGTTAATTTAATGCGTAGGTAAACATGACAAGGGTTCGAATGCGCCGACCTACGCAACATTAAAATGTCTCCGTTTACAATCTTTATATAATATTAAAATTTCTGCAAAATATGTATGGTGCTCCATGTTAATGCTGTATTATTTACGTTCCTTCTTCTTAACGAGATAAAAAAAAAAAATGTTGAAGAAAGAATAAAATATCAGACACTACTTCTTTTCATTAATTTTGCTTTTAAGGTTTTTTTTTTATAGTGCAATAAAAACTCAGCTGCATGCATCCAAGCTGAAAATCGCAGATGCCGTTTTTTTAAATTAAAAATTAACGCGAACCTAAGGACACGAGTCTCGCAGTTAAAGAAACCCATTAAAAACTTTTTACCCAAATCTTTCTTAAATAAAAAAAAAATAAATAAATAAATAAACAAATAAACAAATAAAAAAAACGAAAATTAATCAATCCCTCTTCTCAAACGAAAAATCCCAACAATTTTGAGCATCGAGCCGTGTAAATTCTACGCAATCACGCGGGAAAATATTCCCTGCGATTTCCGCATTGTGCAAACAAAATCGCAACAATGAAAGCCACGAAAGAAGCCACAGTGCAAGAGTCGCGCGCGTCTAAACGATCGACATAATGCGACTCGCAAAAATCGCCCGGGCGCACGTCCCTCTATTTGCCCTCCTCTGTTTTTCTTTCATCTCAGCCTCTCGCAGCCCGCCTCTCGCTCGTCCATTTCCCGCCTGCAATTGATGATCGCCCCGCGCGTCCTTCTCCTTTTGCAGTCGCCAACGCCGTCGGGCGCTTAATCATTGTGCGCCGCGCAAAAATGTCACCGCGCGCGCGGGGCGAAAAGCGTTAAATCGGCAATAACACGCTTTCTTCGTCCCGCCGCCTTTTTTGCCCCTCTCCTTTCTCACTTTACTGCCCCGGCCGCCGCGCTTTTACGAGCGCAGCCGAGAGGCGCGCGGCTCCGTCATTTCTTTATCGCCGCCCGTCTACCTGCAAGCTCCGCGCGAAAAGCTCACGGATGTTCGGCCGAGCGACGTGCGCCTCATGCCCGCGGCTACTTTGCGAAATTTTAGGATGCGTTTTTTTCGTTCTGCCTCGTGCCTGATGACCTTTTAGGGAGACACGTGAGATTTGCTTTTAGGGACAGGTCCATTTCGTCGCTTCCTACGAAGACTAATAGATTTCAAAAGAGACCTATTTTAATTTCCCTTTTTTTGAAGCTCTGGACTAAAGTTAGGGTAACATACGAATGATACCTCGAATTTATCATGTTTTAAAAGAGTTTACTTTACTCCGGAGCTTCGAAAAAAGCAAATACAAATAGGCCTTTTTTGAAATCTACACTGAGAGAACATTTTTTTGTAAGTTTAAGTAAATATTTATTTAAATAGTACTTGTTAAATATTTCTTTGAATCAAGTAATTATATTTTTGAAACTACTAAATTTATTTAGAAACAAATAAATTCACTTAGTTTTAAAGAAATATTTAACAAGTACTATTGAAGTAAATATTTAGTGAAAAATACCAAATTTTTTTTCAGTGTACTATTCTTCGTAGGAAGCGACGATTTGATGACACAAAAAAAAAAGGGACGACTGCAGGAAAAAACTGCGTTCTTTTACTTTTTTTTTTATTCGGCCGCGGGCTTGGCGATTGAATGCGTGCAACTTTTATCCAGGATTTTTGCGCGAAATAACGCGAAGCGGAGCGGAAATGCGCCACGGAGTAAATGCGCGAGTGGATGCTTCGAGGAAGGGGGAGGGGAGAGGTTTATTTGATTGTTACGCTGGTTATTAGGTTTTTTTTTTGCGTTCGGCACGCGGAAAAACCTTTATCGGACAAGCTCCAAGCGTTTTTCGTTGCTTTTAGCCGAGAAATTATGGCGGGAGCTACGCTGCGATTTTGTCGCGTTATTGAATTAGCGCTTTAATTACAAAAATAAGCGACGCGCGGGATTAGCGCATGGCAGTGAATCTAAAAGTGGCCCGATAACGCGGAAAGGTTATTAGAAACGATCTATATATAAATATTTAAGTATATCCTCAAGGATGCTGATAAAAGTTTATTTCATTTCATTGAAAGCTCGAACAAAAAAATAATAAATGTAACACTCGCACCACAAGAGATATCCTTTTGTACGTTATCTTTAAAGCTCGTAAATTCCCATTATTATTACTCGGATTGCAGAATATTAATGTTTAAAAGGCAATAATAAACTTTCGAGAGGCGGATATTATTTCTGCCAAATTGGTTTAAGTTTTTATCGCTCGAGCAATTCATTCGACGATAATTAATGCAATGATATTGCGTCGAAAAGCACATTAATTCCGGGGTACACGTCGCCCGTCGCACTTTTATTTCGCAATATCAACTGATTTGCGTTGAATCTCAGATGGAAATGCAGCAATTTGACGAGCTCCAGCGGACGCAAAATCATATTAAAACCGCATTGGTCAGCCTTCAGGAGCACTTGTATGCACAAAGCTGTATAAATAGTTCCACTCACACACACACACACTTCGATCTCATTATAATCCGCTCACTTTGTGCCCCAGTCCTAAGAT
>JAWWEN010007685.1:0-26530 GCA_035582955.1 Sycophila texana | reverse complement strand
ATTCAGCGCGAAAAAATACATTAAGATAGGTGGGTCTAGTCAAAAGTACAGACCACTTTTTTTTTGTGTGCCGGTGTATTCTATTAAATAAATGGATGACATATTGAAAATTTTAATTCAAGCAATTCTGTAGTACCCAATATTTATAATCAGATAAGCATTTTTAACCATTTTATTCCGTACGCTCGCTTCGAAAAGTCCGCATGTCTTACCGGAGCCAATATTTTGACAAAATATAAATAAGCATAAATAAATGAATAACGGATTGAAAATTTTAATCCAAGCAATTATGCAGCAATACAATCAGTGTGACATTTAAAAAAATTTTATTCCTTACGTTAGTCACGAAAAGTCAGTATGTCTTGCCGGACCCGTACTGTATCTACTTAAATGCACAATAGCGCAAGGCCCGCGAAGGTGCAATGCAATATAAATATTCACATTAACGGGCGTATTTCAATTTCAAATGTTCCCATCGTCAATTTCGATTTCATCGGTTCAATTTCGATTTCCACCCAATATGGCACGCAGGAACGTCAAGGCCGCGGCGCGGAAAGTGCGCCAACGCGCCCGGAATTCTAAGACGTTCTTCGTCGTACATTAAAAACCCGTCCTTAATTTCGTCAACCGAAACAAGTACACCTGCACAATGACCGCACTGTTTCACTTTCGTTTACAAAAAAAAAAATTTCTCTAATTGCGATAAAAATGTTAATTATTTATTTTAGTCTGTCGTGTTTTCTAATTTTTATTACATTTATCTTAATAATCCTTCCACAAATAAAATTCATCATTGTATTGTATATACTTTTTCGTTTTAGTTATTAACTTTAATCTTAATTAATTAATTAATTTATTTACTTAATTAAATTATTAAACGGATATATAGATATAGTTCACTGGATTATTAAATAAATAAAATAAAATAAATATTTTTAAGATAGTGTCTTAAATTTTTGTCTCTCGCTCTTTCGAATCAGGTTTTTTTTTCCGAAGTCATTTGTTTTGGCATGTCCGACCAGACTTACACCTTTTCTACTTGCGAAATGAAATTGTTTATTTTTTTTTCGGTATTTCAGTTTGCGGAGGTCATATAGGAGGGTCGGATTTTTAAAATGTGTTTTGAATGCAGTTTCCGTCTTGGCTCGCTCGAAAAGTTACTGATAAGCTCGATTTTAGCGAGCGCGTGGTTCCTGGAATGGTTCCTCTTTTTTTGCAACTCAAGCAGTTAATCACTTTGCGAGGCATTACCGACAAAGTTTTTAACCGTAGTTCGTTAAAATTCAATTTTTATTTATTTATTTAAATGGTAGTTTTGTGAAACAACAGTGTATGAATTTCTTGTATAAATAAATTATTGTAAATGAATACTTTAATGATACATTTTTGTAAAAGTTACTTTATATATATTAGCTTAACCAATCCATTTAGAAAATTTTGAACGTTTTATTTATTATTTTGAACTTCATTATACCTTCTGTAAGTCATTCTAAAGGGGTCACTGAATCTTTTTGTCCTTATTTCATCCAAGTAGCGGCGAATCCTGCGGAGAATTCTTTTCGCGAGAGCTATCTTAAAAAAAAAAAAAGAAAAAAAATGAGATCGTCGCCAAACTTTCTCGCAAATCTTCGCGGGCAGTTGGTAAACAAAGTGGCGGAAGGCTCTGAGGCGACAGATCACTGGGACGAGGTCAGAAGTTTCACGTTCCGTGATTCACGTGCTTTAGAAGAGGAGGGGAGGGGGAATTTGTCTGGCGAGAAAGTAACCGAGGCTGCGAAGCAATTCGTCAGACTGACCGATGCACGGAAGGATCATCAATAGTTTAACCACTAAACAACTTTTTTTTGCATGAATTTTTTTTATTTATTTAAATTACATACCTATAACAATTTATGCGTATTTAAAAAGAAATGTTTTCATAAAAAATTCATATGAGAATCTCAATTTAGAAAACACTGTAAAATTTGTTACGAATCAAGGAAAAATTCTATATTTTATTTTTATATCTTTATAGTATACATTAATAACTAAACAACTGTTCGCTTAATTGAATATTTATTTCGTTTAAATGAAAAGTTTTTATTCCAAATTATATTAGTACACGCCATTTTAAAAAAACCATTAAGTATTTATACTGATATAATAGTAATCAGAGAAACTCGCGTAAATGAGCGGGAAAAAAATCAACGCCAAATTTCCACTAATTTCCATTCCGCAGCCTCATCAAGCGTTTTTTCTTTTTAGTGAACTCGTTAAGCTAAGTGGACATTCAGTGGCCCAAATAAAATTCGATCACACCGATACACTTGCCAACATTTTTTAAATAAAATCGTTCAAATCGACTTATCCGAAATCTATTGCTCCGTTCAAACTACTACCATAAATTTCACACTAAAAATCATTATAAATATTATTTCACGATCTAAACAAAAAAAAAAAAAAAAATTACAAACTGGGTAATAAATACAACGTGTATAATTCACATATTTTTATGTACAATTAATTACACGTAATATTCGTAAATGTATGTAACGGGACGCGTACGTTAAATTTTAAAGAAAAATTTCATTAATTGAGGCGTGTCTGTCGAAAATGATGCCCCGTTGAATTAAGACCCTGATTACACCTGTATACGCGGACAAGCGCGCACGAGTCGAATTAGCCGTTGACCCACATTCCTCCCTGTCGCATTGCTGCGCACGTGTGAATGCGGAATCGCACCTCCGAGTGTTTTTCGCGAAAATTTACAGCCTTGACTGGATTTCCGGGCAAAATAAACTCGTGCGTTTAAAATGATGTTTTATTTATTTTTTTTTAATTCAACTTTTCAGTAGCGACGTGCAGTTTGGAAAAGATTAAATAACAAAACTTACGTGCGGGAACGGTTTGTGTATAAAACGTGGTGTATATAGCGGTAACTCACCTGCAACAAGAAATGCATACTGATTAATATGATTTTACTAATGCATACTGATTAATATGATATTACTGATGATATTAAATTATACATTTGAGTGTGTTTACTGTTTTTAGATTAGTAGCGAAATTTCCGCGCTTCGCGCGATAAAATCCTTGCCGTCGTTTTTTAAGGTACAAAGTAAAAATGTCATGAAATTTGCTTCCTACATTAAATTTAATAGATCTGCATTTAATTTAAGATCTTATATATTAAATATCATAATTTTTACATTGAGTTTGAGTATTTTTCCAATCATTTTTTTTAATGTACACGCTTAAGTTTTGCTTTCATTATATTACATTAAATTTAATGCAAATATATTTTTTACAGTGAAGGACTATCGCCAAAAAGTATATTTATTTAATTTAAAAGATATTTATTTAATTCTGGCAGTACTTAACGGGTAACTTCTGTTCTCTTCTTATAACGCAAAGAAGGGAAAATCTTTTGATGGATTGGGTGAAACAATTTTTGTAATTAGATGTTAAAAAAAAAAAAGAAAATTATACTTTAGGCGTTAGTCTTATTTTAATATACGATTGCCATTTTATTTTATTTCGGAATAACTACTTGGAGTAAGTCTCAGAATTACGGTACAGGAAGATATTTTATACTAGAGAGACTTTTTTCTCTCTGCGAACCTCTTGACCCAGAGGGATATATTTTATAAAGCTAACCCCTGCTCTTAGAAAATCAACCTAACCAGAAAATATATTTCCCTCTAACTTAAGAACATTCTAAGAAAACGCACGAAACATCGCGTTATCGTCTTGTTTATCGCCCACTTGAACCCGCGGGTGTCCTGGAACCTTAGATTCATTGACGATTGGCCGCTGGCCAACAAAATTTCGGGTCTACATGTGCACCCAATAACTCGCCGTAGGTACCTCGCATCTTCCGGTTTTACTCATCCTTTATACTTTCTTTATATTTTTTTTTTACTTTTTTTTTACTTTCTTGGCGACAAGGGAGCTTAATATGGAAAAAGTAACATCCCCTTTGTCTGCGCAGCTCCAAGCGATGTTCACCTTTTTAATCTTGGCTTATACGTCCTTGTTCAAACAAGGACCACTTTTTCGTTCCGTCCTTTCTTTTTTGCGAATTATCCATCTTTTTAAAGTTCATGGACGTTAATAATTCATTGAAGTGCAAACTAATGAATTTATATTTACGATCGCTAATGAAACATTATTGGAACAGTACTGGATGAATGTTAAAAAAATATTGGATCAATTATAAATGTAATTTGCAGATCGATAAAGATTGGGGGAATGTATAAAGTGTCTTATTGGAACAAATATTGGAATAATACTGGTCAAATATTGAATCTCCAATGGATGTATAAACTGAGAGAATTTTTTCTTGTAAAAATTATTATGATGAAGCTCTCCGTAAAAATTACGTGAACGGCTTGCAAGCGCACCGTGAATTATTATGGAAAACTTGTCACCTTAATTATTACCGGAATCTTGAATGGTTCATAAAGCTTTGTAAGTTTTACGACAAAAGCTCCATAATTTTTACGAAAAAAGCTCAATTATTTTGATGGGATTATCAACTTAATTTTTACGATAAAATTCTTTCAGTGTGTAGATTCATTGTCAAATAATTCGTTAGATATGTTTTATTAATATAAAAATTTACCAGTCAATATTACTCGGAGCTTGAAAGCTCACTTTTGAAAGTTTCAGAAGGAAGGACCTTGACGCATTCGAATTCCATTCGCTTTGCTTACGTCACTTGTCAAACTTTAAATTGGCAGGATGTTCAACATGACATGTATATTCGAAACTTCTCGCGAGGAAGTTGATTCCGACGCGAATTTCAAAAATAATTTCATTAAAGAATATTTCGAAACTTTTTTCTCGTGCAGAGATTTCCCGACAATTTTCCGGTAGTGTCGCAACTGAAGCTCGATCGGATCTCCGTTGCCAACCGAACTAAACGAAATTCCAGTCGAGATCCGCGGGGAAACACGCCGTTCCCGTTTTTTGCACTTATTTTTACGGGGTCGACGAACGGCACTCAGATTTTCTTCGCTTTCACGCGTTGTCGCCTCGTTTATTATTTGGAACGCCGGCGAATACTCATATATATATGCACCGTCTGCGAAATTTTGATTTCGTTCGATGAAGATGTACTTTCTTTATTTGTTTACCTTCCGGTGGCGCGGCCTTTTGGTTTTTTTTTACTTCGAGCATCGTAGCTTTCGTTCGAAATTTTTATTATGTGGTTTGGCTGTATATGGTCTCCACTATGTTGGGTTTAATATGGTTTTATTGAGAAAATGTGTTTTTTTAAATACTTTTTTTATGGTAGCATTTTTATGATAGCATACTGGTGACGAGTTTTACATTTATTATGTGTTTTTTTTTTTTTTTTTTTAAAGGAAAGTAATTTTGTTTGGATTTTTGAAACTGTACGATAATTTTACGACGTGAATTCGATACAATCCTTATGAATGCAATTAACTTGTTAATAATAAGCTACGATCGATTTCTATAGGCTATTACAATTATAATTAGTTTGCTTTAATTAGAATGTTATCGCTATAACATTTAAAGATCCAATTAATGGTATAGGCCTATGCTTTATTAAATGAGGAAAAAAAGTTTAAAAGGTTAAACTAAATTTTTTTCGTACTAAACAATTATTTCGAACTCGTAAAAAATTTAACTTTATCGGTTTTTCAATTTCCTGGTTTTTCTTGTGATTATATTGGTACAGTAACCTTCAATAAAGATGCAGTAAAATAAACTTTTTGCTTTAAACTTTCTATTTGCGATTCTAAAAGTAATTTATTTCCGGCAGTTTTTAAGAACAACTCCTCAATTATTATTGAACGAAAAAAAAAATAATTTTTTGATTTAAATGTAAATCTAAGGCCTTAAATCCTTCTTGTTAAAATGTACCTAAACCTGATAGTAGTATAGAATAATAGTAGGTAGTTAGTAGGAACGTCATTTTATTTGTTTTTCAAAAACCAATATAAATTTTCGAAAATAATGCAAAGTTGTGTGCGACCTAATATTCCATTCACAATTGAAGCAGAAAATTAATCAAAAGATTGGTAAATATTGCACGTTTACACAATTAAATTGGAGTCAAATGTTCACTCCAAGATTAGATTGAAATTAACTCCATCGATTAGAGTGAAGTAGAGTAATTTTTTATAACTTAAAAAATCCTATACTCTATCAGAGTGAAATTAAGTCTTTTTTTTTTTTTACTCTTGTAAAGTGATTATTTATTAACTCCACTAGAGTAAATATCAAAAACTCAATGAATTTAGTAACTCTAGAATTACTCTAAAAAAAGAGTGAAATTTCACTCTAGTCTTTTTAGCGTGCAGCTATTTCGATTGTATTAAACGAAATTACGAAGTATTGAAATTAACTCCATCGATTAGAGTAAAGTAGAGTAATTTTTTATAACTTAAAAAATCCTATACTCTATCAGAGTGAAATTAAGTCTTTTTTTTACTCTTGTAAAGTGATTATTTATTAACTCCACTAGAGTAAATATCAAATTTAACTCAATGAATTTATTAACTCTAGAATTACTCTAAAAAAAGAGTGAAATTTCACTCTAGTTGTTTTAGCGTGCAGCTATTTCGATATTTCGATTGTATTAAACGAAATTGCGAAGTATTATTATTAGCGTCATTCCAGTTAACTATATTTCCACTCGTTGCGTAATTCGTCAATGTTAAAACTTGGCACTTAATCGTCGTGGCAAAAGCAAATGCCACGAGGCCTGGTCATCGGCGGAGTACACGTGAAAATTGATGCGGCGACTTAGACTGTCTAAAACGCCGACGCCCTTCACCGCCTCGAACTATTATCGACGACGATGGTACCGCTCGTACGTCTTCGAAAGTCGATGCCGGCTCCCGGCCTCGCGGGCAACCTTCCGCCGACTCATTCACGCGCTTATTAACAAATAATCACATCTCTCTTTTTTTTTCACTTTTTTTTTTAGTACAATTTTTTCACTTTTTTCTAGAACGATTTTTTTACAGTGGTTCTTCAAAAATTAACGTGAGCCTTCTAATTGCTTTCTTTTACACAGACGTGCAAGGCTCGGCCGAGATGAGAAAAAAACGATACTTTTTATTTTATGAGGCTACCTAATTTTTATCATTGATTTGCTGGAGAACTTACGGAATGGATCGTAAAAAATGTTTCCATGTGTAATGAAACAGTAAGTCAATTTATGGAGTAAAAGTTTGAAATGACTTTAAATTAGAACAGTTTAATACAACTTAGACTACTTTTATTGTATGTAATTTTTAATTTTGAGTTTAGTCGAAGATTGTATTTGTATAGTTTTTTAATAATAAAAAAAATTTATAAAGAAATAGAGAATGAGACATCGGCAGGAGATTCAAGATTCTCGTCTTATTAGACTGTGGTTTCAATCGACACTCACTATTTACGAGAGTCTCTGTATGTAGAGATATTAATGCGAGATTCTTGCATGTCTGCGAAAAATTCTCGTAAAAAGCGAAACTCATTTATATTCCAATTTTTTTTTTAATCGTAAGAAGAGCTACGATCTCAATAACAAGGTGCTTTTTATGTCGCGAGACAAGATTAAAGTAAGAAGTTCTTCCTTATTAAAGGAAGATATTAATTAGCCTTTCTTTTGTTTCTCAAACTCTTTACAGTAAAAGTAGGCGTAGTCGTTTATTTCATGCAGCGGCAAAGTATAAAAAGCAAGAAAGCTATAAGGTTCAATTAAATTTAAACGATGCAAATTTTATTTTTTACGCCATAAAAAGAGCGGAATTTTCATATGCAACCCGACAACTACATTATTGTTACTTTTGACGTAAATGGATTTGACGCTAAGGAAATCGGTTAAAGGAATATTCTAGCAGTGAGAAAGTGTTAGGCGTCTCTGGTTTTAGCGGTAAGATGCACTTTCTTCGCTGACCATGTTTACATGCATCATTGTCAATCTGCATTAAAACATGTTGTTTTAGTCTGGATCTGCTCCAGATCCAAGTGACTTGCCTTAGAATAATGTACTTACACCTTAATCAATTCCCTGGTAGTGAATTATACTTTTTAGGAAATTACTATATCTTTTCTGACTGCAGAGGTTGTAATTTAAAAACAATTAAATCTCGCAAATTTATTTTTTCCTAAAAGTATGATAAGATCTTTTACTAGTATGTTTTAATAGTTTAAGGGTAATGCTGTATTTTTATATTGTTTTATTTGGAACTTTTATGCGCTGAGGAAATTTACAGAAATATTTGTAGAAAATAAATAAATAAATAAAAAATTTGTTGGCTATTCAAATTTTAATTTTGTAGGTATAAGTCGCGATTGGTCCAAAAGCGCTGACAGCTGACTCATTTTTTACGTGCAGTCAGTCACGTTGGTCTCAAATACCGAACCGAGAAAGTTAGCCTACTGTACCTAATTTTATAAATATTCCGTCATTTCCCGTAAATATCGTAATGTAACAATTAATTTCTACAGGAATTCCTACAGAAATTATTTTACCAAATTAATTCCAGAAAACACCACATACTGGTCTTTAAAGATCGTATTATCAAATTAATCCTAAAAACTCCATGCACACTGCGTACAAAAATCACTTTCTCATATGCAAGTTTCCAAGAAAATTCCTGAACACAGCAAAGTACCGCCCCATAAAATAGAGATTTGAATAAAAAAAAAAGCAAGAGGTTCGCAAATTACACGATGCGCCTACTTTCTAGAAATGTAGATTCGGACGGGTGTAGCATTCAATAAGAATGATTTCGTGGCAAAGCATCGGGGAGTTGTCGGATGCCGAATATCGAGGCTGCGAATAAATCATCACTTTCTCGCAAAGCTGACATTGTTTTCTATTTTTTGAGTTTCGCTGCTTTTGTTGCTGACACGCCATCGATTAGATTTTGATTTACTGCGCGGTGTGAAATCGAAAAAAAAAAGAATACACTACAGTCGCTGTAAATACAAAACTGACAAATAAATAATTTTGGCAGAGAAAAGTCGCTTGGAAATTAGTAACGCAATTCAAAAGGCCATTGCGTAAACCAAGTAGAGTGTAAAGATCGCAGTTAATGAACTGACAACTTCGTTAATCTTTTGCTGAAACGAATGAATTTCTTGGCATTCAAATTTTGTTATTGTTTTATTATTTATTAGGCCATCCATTTTTAAATATCCATTTAACGAACCAATCATGACATAAAACAAAATTATTGCTGGTGAGTTCTATTGAAAAAAATTACCTAAAAGATCAACTGAGGTCACAGGGTTCCTATTGAAAGAAATCACCTGAAGGTGATCTGATGTTGTAAGAATCTTGTTAAAATTTAAAAAAAAATTACCTGAAAGGTCATCTGATGTCATAGGAGTCCTACTAAAATTAATCACCTAAAGGTCATCTGAATAATGATAAAATGCAGTAACAATAATAATAATGCCAAAATGCAGCTGAAGACATTTTAGGTGATTTCTTTCAGTTGGGACTACCACGAAATTTTCTAAAATAGAACAGGGTTAATTCCCACGTTTATTCCTCGCTTACTAAATCTCAGTTTTTCAGCACAGAATGCAATAACCGGAGGTAATACGATCCCATAGAAAGTGCCGGGGATTTTGAAAACTTAGACGATCCTCCAGAATGAACGGAACCGAGCGGCTACTTTCGTTAGACTGCCTACACAACGAGAGCGATTTCGCGCATTTTTTTCCTGCCCTCCTCGGCCGGTCTTGTGCTGGAGAAAGCGCAGTCTCGTAAAAAAAAAGGATATCGGGTATAACCTTCGCTGGAAGAATTCCAACGTTCGCGACTACAGCCTTTAGTAATGACCATCATTTTAACGGACTACTCGAATTGTTGCTACTTTTCTAAATTCTATCGCTCATTGGGTTAATTAACATCGTTTTAGTGAAAAAAAAAATATATATATATATTCAAAGGAACTTTTATTATTTCCACAGTGAAATCCTGGTGACGCAATACATTGCTTTTTAACTCCTCCATTACTCATGCGAATATGTTGTTTTTTCTTTTTTATTTTTATTAATAATAAATGTACAGCAGTTTTTGTCCCGAATCCAGTAGGTCAAATCTCACGCGTGAACCTTGAATTTCACGGTTGATGCATAAAAAAGTTGTGGCCTATTCGAGTCGAGGAAGCCGAGTAGAAAATTTAAATGGAGAACGGATGGATTGACACGTGACCTTGAAGTGGTCCTGGTTAACTATTGCATTGCAGATGCTTTTTTTTGTCAAATGTGAAAGTTGCATACTCTTGGATGCTTTAGCGCCTAGCACCTGCTATTGCACTTTAACGTGAAGCACGTCTTGATGTGTTAATTGCAGAATTATTCGAGTCGAATGATTTTTTCTTCTGACGAGTTCCGAGTCGCGCGGCTTATTTAAGGTTCATTCCACTGTTTCATGTCGTTTGCATTAATTGGGACAATGACAGTAATATTATACATTTCTATATACTTTAATTAAAATCAACAATTATTCAAATAAACGATAATTATATAGTGGGAGACGATAATTGATATTGAATTGGAGAAAATAATGACCAAACTATGGGACACTTCAGATACTTGAAAAGCCATAGTTTTTTATTTGAATTTATTATGTTAATCGTTCATTTACAATTAGTTTTAATTATCCTATTTATAATATTTTTCAATCATTATAATGATTATATAATTATTTTCTAAAATTTAGGTTTAGATTTAGATTTCGACATGTAACTTTACATTGTAAAGAATTTTTAGTCCGTTTAAAAGTAAATAAATAAAATTTATAAAACTGCAGACAATATAATCATTAATTATTGAACCAATTTATTGGAAACAATTTTTTTTATATTAAAATACTATAAGTTCAGTTGAAGTTTTTAAAAATGATAAATTGTACGACCTTATAAGGATCTTGACTCATCACTCACTCACCGGAAAATTAATTTCCCTATTTAAATAAAAAAATAAAGTCTGATAGATCATTATATATTTGGCTGCCATGTACTGAATTTTGTTATCAGCGACTTTTTTATTTAGTTAATTATCCGATCTTGGCTTGTTAATATTGTAACCTCCATATTAAAAATCCATATTCTTTTATAAATAGTTGTTGTATTTAATTTATTGCGTGCGGATGGTTACAGTATTTTTACCAAACATACCAAATCAACTAAGTAGTCACCAAAATCTTTTGGAATCCCTTTTTGTACAAGAATCTTTGGAATGCATTTTTCCTTACGGTTATAGCAAACCTGAAATCTGTTCTAATTACTAGGTCTAAAAACTCTGCAATATTATCCACTGGAAGTTTAGCATAAATAACGATAAATTATCGTCTAATTTCAGGCTAACCATCCATAAGACTATAAACACCCAGTTGAAAATAAAAACGTAGAAAAAAGGTTGAAAATCCACGTTGAACATTGAAAATCAACGTTGACGTTGATAAAATCTTGACTTGGCTTGAAAATTCATTGTAAACCTTGATTTTTAACGTTGATTTTCAATATTCAACGTTGATTTTCAAGGTTCAACGCTCATTTTCAACGTGGATTTCACCATTTCTAGTTTCCACCAGTCTCGTTGTAAATCAACGTTGAAATCGACATTGAAAATGGACGTTGAACATCGAAAATCAACGTTGAATATTGAAAATCAACTTTGAAAATCAAGATTTACAACGAATATTCGGGAAACGTTGAATTAAACGTTGAAAATCAAGCTTAATCCTTTGTTTTATCAACGTCAATCTTGATGTTCGATGTTCAACGTACTTTTTCAACCTTCTTTCAACGTTTCTATTTTCAAGTAGGATGCACCTACCGCCTGTCGAAGCATCCTATCACCTATACAAGTACAAAAACCTCGCATATACCTCGTATACCTAAAAAAAAGTGTCCCAAGTAACCGCACCGCGCAAAATAACAAATCGAACATTGTCTTCCAGCGAGAGGCGATTTCCGCGAGTGGCTCGCGTCTTCGGAAGAGTTTTCTCGGGCTATAACGGTGAGGCAAGATCGACGTCGGCTAGAGCGCCGGCGCGGCGCACGTCCGCGTCCCACATTCCCGGCGCGTTGTCCCACATCGGGCCAGTCTCCGAGAGCGCGCGGACGGCCTTTTGTGAACGGCCGAGAGAGCTTCCTCCTTCCGTCGCTTTCTTTCACCGCCACGTATTTTCGTTCTCCGATGCGCCGCGGGTTATGGCTTTTTGGCGCACGCACGTGTGTGGCCCTGTTCGCAGAATTCGAAGCGACAGGTGGATATACGTTCGATCTGGTGGACACGGAAATTGAGAGTTTGATCTGAAATTCACGTTGACTATTTGGCATTTCGGATGGTTATAAGATATTCAAGTGAAAGGTTGATTTAAGCAGATTTTTTTTTCAGAGAAATGCGCAGATGGATGTTGATGAAATGATATTTACACTGAGAAAAAAATTCAGTAATCACAACTAAGCATTACTTGTTTGAACTAATATTTACTTGTTTCAACCAAAATTTATTTGTTTCAACCAAATAATAGTTGAAACGACTAAGCGTTAGTGGTGATTACTTACCTTTTCTTCAGTGTACTATAAAGTGAGGGTGTGTGTGCGTATCCACAGCTCAGTTAAATTTTTAACAGTCAGAAGTACTTAATAAACAAGGGATTAATTTGTTTATCATTATACTTTTAACGTAGACACTTATGCGAGACTGATTTAATTGACTCATTGCAAAGAAACCGGAATAGAAATTTTCAAAATGTCCAAATTTCAATAAGAACGTACACTGAGAAAAAAGTTTACTAATCACAATTAACCATTACTTGCTTTAATTAATATTTACTTGTTTCAATCAAAATTTATTTGTTTCAATCGAATATTAATTGAAACAACTAACCATTGATTTCGATTTCTTACTTTTTTTTCAGTGTATAATGTAACTGTACACTAACGTACCGTTAAATACCAACTGTAAATTTATAACAATTATAATTAGTAAATAATTATTGAAAATTTTAAGCTGAATTAGAATTTTATAAGACGCCCTATAATTGATTTTACGTACTATCCCATACCTTATTGTTAAAATTTAATGATTTTTTTTTATTAGAAAGGTAATGTTTAAAAATCAAATAATAATAAGAAAAAACATAAAGTGGATATAAATTAAATACACGAAAAAAAAATTATTGTTTAAATTATGACATTCGCGGAAGTACACAGAATTCCACGTATATCGCTGTTTAAATTGACTTCCAAATTTTTTCTTCTAATAGTGTACTATAATAATTTTCCAAATATAAAATCTGTACAAAAACAAGCCGTTATTCTAATTATTTTAACAATAATTAGTGGACTTATTCTGTCCACTTAAAATGTTTTAATTCTTATTAAAGTTAACGATATGTAATAGACATCCAGAATCGACGCCTCTGACGTGGTAAACACAAGTCAGGACTGAAATCAGTTTCTCGCGTTCGCCGATCACGAAACCCGGCAAGAACCGAGCGTTTCACCGCAAAAACTCGCGCAAACATTAAGCGCACGAGAGGCGACGTCTCGCGCCGCAGAAAAACGTCCGACGCCGTTTCGTCAAACTTGATTCGAACGGCAATTGATTGGCCTTCTCTTTTGATAGCGCTGACGCCTACGCGCCGTTCCCATTTCGCCCAGGCTTGATGGGTTTTCCGCTCGTCGGGCAATACTCGATGGAATTCGAAAATTACTCATTTCTAGATACATACCTGATCCTGGTTCCTAAATTGTTTAGTGCTTGTTAAGGCCACCGGAAATTTTTTTCTTTTTTTTTTAAGCCTTCTGAGTATAGTAATTTCGTTGGCTTTATGCACTGCACAGTGTTTAGAGCAATTTATTTTATGGAACGGTGCGTTATCGAGTCTATTATTACTGAAATTTCAGAAGGTAATTATTGGCTACCTAAGATGTAAATATAATACTTTTTAAAAAGTGAAAATTGAGAATGTCACCAGAAATATGTTTCGTTAAACTATTAATTCTATATGCCATTTAAATTATTTAGATTCTCAGAAATAGCCATAGATTGAAGAGAAATTTTGACATATAAGTTACATAAATAAAAAAATTTTAAAGAATTTGCAAAAAATTTAATGAAAAACTGCCCGCTTTACATCAACCGGAATTAAATGTCAAGGTTAATAAAAAAACCGATAAAGAGTACAATTATATTTAAATAATTCTTGTATTCAATGAATAAATCCAAATGTAAACGGTTGAAACAATTTCTACAAAATTATGAAGAATAGCACGTATTTTTCTAAGTGTAAACGATAAAAGAAAAATAAAAGAAAAAAAATGATTGATGTACGAGGTGCAAAAAAAAAAAAATTCGCGAGCAACGCAGCTGTAACTTTAATAGCCTTAAAAAAAGTGACACAAAGCACATTTATCATACGGTAACAGCGAGAAACTGGCGCTGCATCTAAAGTGGGATATAGGATTTCTTGAAATTAATTTTTGATACTTTCTGGAAATTAACCAAAAAAACCTAATACACCGCGAATGAAGCAGGGTTTAATTAGTCGCTTAGGCGCTCGGGGAAAGTGAGCGAAACCATCGTGAGAAAGTTCGATGTCATTGGGTCTTTATTTCCATGGGTGTGCACGCAATAGACAAATCCTCGTTTCGCGGCTATCGACCACTACTGGCAATTAAACGATACCCTCGCAATCCTGTCGGGTAAATCGAGAAATTTTCTAAGCCCCCTGAGAGAAAAATTTGGTAATTTTAAGTAAATATTTACTTCAATAGTACTTGTTAAATATTTCTTTGAATCAAGTAATTATTTTTTAAAAACTACTATATTTATTTAGAAACAAATAAATTCATTTAGTTTTAAAGAAATATTTAGTTGATTCAAAGAAATATATAACAAGTACTATTGACGTAAATATTTACTTAATATTACCAAATTTTTTTTCAGTGCATGCACTGAAAAAAATAATATGGGAAGATCACAATAAATTTTGTAACATGGGGACAGGCTTGGCAAGCCAAGATAATTACTATAAATTTTGGAAAAATTACAATTTTTGTAGTAAAATTTGCTATAATATATATTTATTTTCTTGGCTTGCCAAGTCTGTCCCCATCTTACAAAATTTATTGTAAACCTTCCCCTATTATTTTTCCCAGTGTGGGCCATGCAGTATCAATTTGCCATTTTTACAGCAGTAGAGTATAATAATCTTTTCGAAAACCTAATAACCTTATAGAATATCATACCAATGATACCTCAGGTGTATCAGGTTATGGAAGAGTTTACTTTTCTTTAGTGCTTCAAAAATAATAAATTAAAACAGACTTTTTTTTGTAAACGTGTTTTTTATTCGAGGCGACAATATAATATTAATATATCAAAAACCACTTCGACCTTCTAAATATTGCTACTACACGGAAGAATATCTTATCTTCATGTATCTTCAGTTTCATGTACTCATCGTCACAACAGTGCCGATAAAGTCAGATGGAGAATTTTCTTTTATGTTTTAAAAAATAAAAGATAATTAATTTTTAGGAGGAAAATATGAGTTATCGATAAAGGAAACATATCAGATCCACACATCAGACCAGATAATGATATCAAAGCGATTCTACTTGTATTTTTGTCATGAACGTGGAGCTACAATTGACTTCAATGTCAGCCAATCTGCTAAACGATTCGTTCAGCAGTTCCAAGTTTTTGGCAAAAAATGCAAGTCCAATAATCCTGAGAATGGATCTGATACTTTCTCTTTAGGCAGTAAACTTTGTTTTTCTCCTAACAATAAACTTTTTTTTTTTTAATTTTTTAACAGAAAAATAAAATTTCTCCTATAAAACCACTATCATCTTGAGGGCGAGTAAATGAAGTTATAATGATGAAGTTTTTCGATTTTCGTACAAACCGATTGCGCAACCTCTTTCGCGAAGATTCCAGAAACTAATCGATCCCCGCGAAAATCACTGCTTTTATGAGAGTGAGTACAAGTCGATGCTTATATATATATATATATATATATATATAAAAGCGAGTTGCCGGGGCAATTTGAGCGTCGCCGTAAAATCCAACGGACGCCGATAAAATCAGCGCTAGGATCGTCCGCGGCTTTCTATCGCCGCCGGGGCCGGCGGAATTAGCGGATCAACTTCCCCCATTCAGAATGATTTTCCAAGACCCGCTGGAGTTTCCGACGTTGCAAGTAATATTAGACTGCTATTCGAGCTTCTTTAACTATCTTTCTGCTTTAACTTCGATAGAAGCGAATATTTTTTTTTTTTTTTTGCGGCGTGTTTTTAATGCACATGTGAAATGCAAGTGGTTTAACGGCAAGTTTATTAGGGATTTAATTGATCAACTATTTTTACTGTTGGAAACTGAAGAGAATATATTCAACGAGTTTATTGGAATATCCGGTAGCCTATTCAGTAGGTAGACATTGCCCAAATATCTCTGCTATATTCTAGCCAGTTTTTTACAAGTTTCCAACTAAAAAAAACTATTTTTTTTAATAGTTTAAACAGTTCTCTTCAACGGTAATTTTCAAACCATTCAAATATTATTTTATTTAAAAAGAAATCCAAAATGTTGTGCCACAAGCTTAACGCCATAATTAAACTGTGAAAGAAAGTTTAAAGATTTAGAGTTTAGGTTAACTTTTCTCACTTCACTTTTTAGTAGCTAAAATATGGCAATTTTCTGAGCTCCGCTCTGCTCTTTAATTGTATATCTTGTTAGGTACACCTGCTATGTTTAAAATACTAGCGAAATCCAACGCCCTCACCTTTCTATTTCTACTATTTATTCACTTTTGAAGTTTAGAAATTTTGAATTTTGGCGCCATACCAGATATTGATCCGCGAACCAATCACATTCGCGTTTTCGAGGCTTCACAGCACTTTTTTAACAGCTGAAACAATTGTGACCGAAAAGGAACCAACCAATTGCCATAGAGAGAAAACATACTTCAATTTTTATCGAAGAAATAACTGCACTTTAAGTAGGCATTCCGTAAAACCTGGCCAGGCTGCGGGGCGGGACGATACGAAAATATGAAGAACACGGTACGAGCGAACGTGTCCAACTTTTTTAAGCAGAAAGGAAAGTTCATCTTGGCTGCGAGACGAGAAAAGGCTTTCACTGTACTGCAACGTAGAAAGGAAGAAAAGAACGCGCCTCGGCATATACGAGTTAAATACTTTATCTTAGCGAAAATATAAGAATTTTTTACGACGATCACTGAACTAGAATCCGAGTGATTTAAAAACAGATTAAGGTATCAGCGTTCGATTTTCATTGCAAACGAATTGCTTGGAGGTATCGCGTAAAAACAGGCGCTTAAAATGTTGGATCACAAAAACATTATGAACGACCGACCCAAGTTTCTGTTTATTTAACTGGAATATTCAGTGCTTAGCTTTGCTACAAACAAACATCGTTAATCTAGAATTATATATATATATACTACATTATAAAGTCTTCTACCGCTAATACGCCCATAAAGAGAAATATCGTTATATTATATATTTTCGAAGACCAAGGCAGGACGAGATTTTTCGAAGATCTTGAAATTATTTAAAACATTTAAGGTAATTCGTGTAGTTTATAAAATATCTCACTTTTCAAGACTCAAAACAAGATCAAAAGACTCGACTCCCTTTGTTTAAGAATCTTATGTCTAAGAATTGTCTAAGGATAGTTTCATAGATTCGGTCTCAGAGTCTTATCTGCACTGAAAAAAAAGGTCGCAGTAATCATGACTAACGGTTCGTTGTTTCAACTAATATTTGGTTGAAAAAAATAAATTTTGGTTGAAGTAAAAATAAATATTAGTTAAAACAAGCAATGGTTAGTTGTGATTACTCAACTTTTTGTCAGTATGTGAGGTTAGTCTAAAAACTCTTATGTTAGTGTCTTGTCAGAGTCTTGCCTGCGAGAATAGTCTAAGAATAGTCTCAGTGTCTTATCTGAGAATAGTCTAAGAATAGTCTCAGTCTTACCTGAGAATAGTCCTAAGAATAGTCTCAGAGTCTCATCTGAGAATAGTCTAAGAATAGTCTCAGTCTTATATCTAAAAAGTCTTAGAGTCTTGACTAAAAATATTTTCGAGTCTCCCACAGCCCTTCTCCCAGAAAGAAACAATTAAAAAGTAGAACGATTTAGCTACGGAAGTCGAGGAAAATCTCGCGATTCCTGACAAAACTATTCACTCATAAATTCGCGTTCGAAGTCCCGATAAGCGCGATACGCGAAATAAATTAATCGCGATCGACAAAAAAAAAAAAAAATCACTTCCTGAAGTTCTATACACGCTCACCCGCCGTCGGGCCGTTCACCTCTCGAGCTCTCAAAACACGGCAGTGAACTCGCGGTCGAAGACGAAAAAGCCAAGACGCAGCAAATCACACGAGCTGGCGCGCGGCGGCGATTCCAAACAAGCGGACGAGTGTGCAGGAAAATGTGCACGTGCGGCCGCGCGCGGGTGAACCACCTCGCGATTTCCGCGCGGCCGAGCCGGTGAAGGCGCTCGCGCGTATAGAAAGTCCCGCGGATCACGTTCAAGGATCGCTCGACCGCTATATAGCGGCCCGACCTTTGCTGCTGCAGCGTCAATTCGCTTTTTTTCTTTATGCGGGATGTATTTACATGTATTTACATACAGCGAGATGTGCGTGGGTGCCTAAATCAAGCTTAATTGAAAATAATTACACTTAATTTTAATTTACACGTGTAGGAAGTATTAAAAATTGAGGCATGGAAAGTGCTTACTTTTCATTTTTTTTTATATAATAAGGCCCGTTATTTGTGAAATTTTAATATTGTTGAAAATGACGAGCATTGCTCATAGTGAAGCAGGATAAGTAGAGGCGCGTAAGAAGTTAGCGTGTGGATCATATGTGTATTCTAACCAGTAGTTTAGGCCAGTTACGTTCCAGAGTTCGTATTTTTATATTGTAAAAATTGTTAGGAAAAAAACTACAGAAAAGTTGCTAATCTTAAATACAGTAGGTATTTACGTTGAATGGAGCGAATGGAAATCTTGTTTAGTGTACTATACACTGAGAAAAAAAAGAGTAACCATTACCAGAAAGTTTATACTAGGTTTTCTAGTGGTAAATGGCGCACACTAGAAATAAAAAAGTAAACATTACCGTTAAAATTTTAGTTATTTTAACCACTATAGCAAATTTGACTTTAGATTTAAATTTTAAACTATACAAAAAAGTATAGTAAACATTATATACAATGATTAATTAAATTGACCATACATTTTAGTATTTATTACTAAAAGAAAATTACTATAACTTCTTAGTACTTTGTTTTATCGACTGTAGAAATTTTTTGTTGCTAAAAAATAGGAATATATAGATACCACAATACTGTAACAATTACTATATTCAGGTGGTCTGGTAATAATTACTACTCTCTAAACTTCATCCAGTGAATTTCACTTACTATAAGAGTGCATATTTACTGATCTATTAGTGACCTAATCCTCACTGTTTTTCAGTGAATATGCACTGTTAATAAGTGAAATTCACTGGATGAAGTTTAGAGAGTATATTACGGTGTATAGTAAGATCAAGATTTGAATTTTTCTCAGGACAGAAAAAAGTTACTAATCTTAAATACAGCAGGTATTTACGTGAAACGAGCAAATGGAAATCTTGTTTAGTGCACGGCTCATTTGAAGGTATAACATTAAACAATCTTTGAATTTCTCCTTTATCAATAAATTGTCTTCTTTAAAATTTTTAAACTTTTTTTTCTAACGTAGCAATAATAAAACTAGAAATATGATCGTTGAGTTGGGGTGACCGTCGTGCCCACCTCTTTTCTACAAAGAGAAGAGGCGCGCCTTCTTGCGTAACGCGCTAATTGGTTGGATGCATCATGCGCGCGCACCGCTCGCTTTGGCTGCGACGCGAAAACGAGTTAATTGACGATCCACCAGAAGTTCGCGTTGTTATTATGCCAGCTGTTGAGCTTGACGATACTAAGGTGTTACTGGATTCTAAAGATTCACCTTTCAACTTCTTACTATTTTTCGTATTTTAAAAAAATAATCTATGATTTGGAGGATTGAGTGCGCTCATACATTCAATTTGTTTTGTCAAAAATCAAAATTGCCTCGAGATTTTCGAACAAATGATCGAAATCTCGATCGCTCAATTTATATGAAGAAGAATGACCCAGCAATTTACTTAGTTGAATGTAAGTTTAGGAATTTTGCAGCATTGATTGCATTTCGTTGTGTTGAGAGAAATAAAGAAGAAATAGAAGTAGAAAAGAAAATGTAGGAAAAGAAGTACACAAAGTAGAATTAGATATAGAAGAAGGAGTAGAAAAAATAAAAGAAAAAGAAATAGAAGAAGTAGAAGAAGAAGTAGAAGAAGAAATCTGCTTCATTTCTTTCATTAAGTTGTGCAATAATACTTATCATTAAACACTGGTCCCCCACAAAATGAAAAGCATTGATAACAGATATAAAGTTGGTGATTTCCCGAAATGAAGATTATTCAGAAAGCACAGTGTCTATTTTAAAAAAGTTTCAGCTATTAAAATATCGAATAGCAAAACGAGAAAGAACATGTATAAAACGAATCTTTGCTGAATAGTCTTGCTATTCTATTGTTATAAAAATCTATGTCACATCTATTTTAATCCGCAGTTCCAACGTAATCGTAGAATTATTGAGTGCGATGTGATGCAACGCTATTTATCGACATCCACGTGCAGAATTCAGGTGCTTCCGAAGCCAATAAGCGATAATTGCATTTTTTCGTTAACCGTCCATACCGGAAATCGCATTGAAGACCAGAAAGAGGAGTGCAAATGGGCCTCGTACACCGATGAAAATTTTTAAAGCAGGTGAAAGTGAAAACATCCGAGAACAGCGAAAAACAATCATACAGCCGGAAGATTTCTCTAACACGTACGGCCATAAACAAGAAAGTCGCGGATTGCTTCTAGACGAGGCTTCTCGAATAACGAAAGCTCCTCTGCTCAGCGGCAAGAGCTTGACTGTATATTTACATCTACGAGGCAACAAACAATGTAATTTAAATCAATAATTTATTTTAAACGACCAATTTCATCAGCTTGCGTCAGCAAATGTTCTATTTGCGAAAATCATTAGCGGAACGATTGTGGCAAGTGTCGACAATTCGAGTGAGTTACTTAAATTTGAATGCGTACTGCATGTGAAACGCGTCAAGTCTATATATCTATTCTAATAGAGGCGCGAGCGATTATGAAGACACCTGAGACAATTAAGCGACGAACGCATTGAAAAGGAAAACAAAACAAGTCTATTTTGCAATCGATGAAATTTAAGTACTCGTCGTGGTAAACCAATTGTTCGTTATAGGGTAACGTGTGCACTTCCGGTTTGGGAAGTTCCATTTAATTCTGACTTAATTTTAAATTAATATACGGTTAAAAATCTTGTGTTTTTTATAAGGCAAAAAAGAAAACACAGGTAATGTGTAAAAAAATTACACAAATTATGTGTTATAAATAACATAAATCAAATGTAAAAATTACACGCGATTTCTCTTTAGTTTATACATACATTTAGTGTGTACTTACAAGATATGACTTCACATTTGTGTGTACATGTAATTGTGTACAGAAATTTTGTGTAATTTTGTTCAATGGAGTATACAACGTGAGTACAATTTTATTTTAGACAAGACTTGCGAATTTACATAATTTGGTCGAATTTTAAACACACATTTTGTGTTTATTTTTCAACGGATTTTTAACTGTGTATAATTATTCAAAGAAGTATAATTACTTTTATCATTTCTTTGACTTTACTTTATAATGACGAAAAGAAGAAACTAATTGATCAATGCACTTTTATATTACACTTATTACTAGAATAATAAATAATTTTTTCGTAATAATTGTTAAAATAAAATAAAACGATCTCATTTTTACGATGAAGGGAAAACTCTCAATTCTGCAGGTAATTTGAAATCGGTATAGACTAAACGATATAAAGTGAACGTCAGTTATGCTTGGTACACCGTGCGATGATAGTTAGGCTACATCAGTTTCGAAGTTGCACTTTCACTCGTTTGAAGTGAAAATTCGCTTAGGCAAAGGTGACAATTAAGTTTAAGGTCGGGGCCGCACCTAGTGCTTCTCAAAACGCTTAAACCACTTTTGCACTGGTATATAGATATATATACTCATTGTTCTCGCTAAATTGAGTTTGCCTATTATGACGCTGTATATTTTTAAAACTTCTTGACTTTCACGCACTCATCTAATTCGATAAAAGAAATATTTTAAACAATAATAAAATTACATAATGCACAATTATACTTAACTTAAAAAAAAAAAACAATTATACTTAATAAAATAAAATATCTTTATTTTTATTTTTCAAGGTATAGTCTTCGCTTGAATAAGCTGCGTAGTGTAAGTAGTCATTTTTTAAAGCAATTAAAAATTTTCGTTCGTTTGCTAAGAGTAAACAAATTTTTTTAACTACAGAGCCCAGCGCTAATTTAAATTCTTCAAATACATATTATACACGTTCTTTAAATTAATTAAGTAATGAGAAAATTCACTGCATTTTAGATTATAAAATAAACTACTTTTTCACCACGTGGAGCTACAAACCTTTTTACATTCAAATCTAATTTCCAAAACACTACTCGAAAACAATGAAAAAAATTTATTCAATTTTTTTTTAATCATAAATTGTTACAGAGACCCCCTTATAAAAACCAATAAAAAAAATACCCTCTTTACAAAGTTAATTAACCAATCGTTAAAATTCCTTGTAAACATAGTTATATACACGCGTAAAAAGTACCTTTAAATTAGCAGGTATAACGTAAAAAAAAAAAAAAATTCCCTCATTATCATTACTTTGCCGTTATCACTTCGGATTGCGAATTCACCGGCAGTTAATCTAGTCGCGGGTAAATTTTAATGAGAATCTCGGGCACACAGCCGATGGCCGTTTTTGATCGACGCTCGCTGGCGACGCGGCGGCTGCACGCGCGCGGATCGATTCCCCCGAGGGGCGGTCGCGGCTTTTCCGGTGCGCGCGCCACGCCGCATCGCGCGACTCAGACTCCGAATTCGGGGCTCGCTGCACCACCTGCTTCTTCTTTGCTTTCGATCATTTTTTTTTTTTTCGTCTCAAGGTTGTCTCGAGAATTAACGTGTGAAATAAGTTTTTGATGAATTTTACGGTGGGTGTTCTTTTTTTCTTTTATAAAAAACAATATTGTCTTTTTGGGTTGTTGCGCTTTGTTTATTTTACTTATAAGTATGATGAAGTTTTGATTGTTTTGGGAATTATCTTCAGATTTACTTTGTAAAGTATTTTCACCTAAATAGATTGAGATTTGTAATCAAAATATAGAAATGTGATTAATTTCGATTAATTCGATTAATTATATGAACATCATCCCATTCAATGAATTAACTGGTGATGAATATATTTTCCATTATCCAAAAATAAGATGAATCTCTTCCTTCATCAATGTTCGAAACAGTGAATGTCAGATAATCAGTGTATTTTACGATGATTTTTTATTTTCTCGCTCTTTAAATAAATAATAAAAATAATTGTTTACAGAGATTATTAGAATGTTTGCGATAATAAGAGATTTATGTTTTCTTGCTTTTATTACAGTTTATAATTATTATTTTTTTTTTTTTTTGCTAAACTAATATTGAAAAACTAAATTTTTTTTTAAATGTTATTTGATTTATCTAACGGATTTGCATTAATTTATCTTATCGTAGAAATTTACGATAGGATCTCTCATTTGTTACGATGTACTTTTTTTTTTAATTAATCAGGAAAGATTTATGAATATCGTACACGGATATAATATGATGAAATAATTAAGCTGGATACGATCACCATTCAGTTTAGTGTACAAGAATATAATTAGAATTTTCTTCTTTTAGTAACATCTAATATTCAAGTTTAATTCATTGTCACTCGTTATATTTTTTTTATTGATTCTTAGGGGTCAAGTGCTTATATTGAATTATTTTTAACAACTCGAATGAAAGCAGGAGTTAAGTCCTTAGAAATATTATAATCAATGCCGCTGGTAAAGTGAGAAGTGGAAAAAAAACGGTAAATTTTGTGAAAGTCGAGAGAAGCGTTACGTTGCAGGTACCTCGATCGCTCCGAACTGTCTGCTTGATTTATGCCGGCCACTTTCAAGGCTTCTAAATGCATAGATTTTAACAGTTTTTTTTTTTAAATTTAAACGAGCGATCTGTGCAAATACTTGATTTAAATTTCTCCCGATTTAAATGCGTGGGTATGAGAAAATTTTGACTTGGAGCCAAGATTGTTGTCGAAGGTTAAGGGCCCTCATTCAGTTTTAGTCGATGATTTTAATCAAATGCAATATTCAAATTGTGGCGGTTCCAGAGCTTCGTTCGCTTCGCAAATCCTTCGTATGGATAAAGTATTGTAGATAAACTTATTAATCCCTCTTTGTAAATATCCTTTGTATATATTTTGACTTGAGCTTAGATGATAATCTATTCAAGGTAAGATTGTAAAAGAAACTTTAAGATCGTGATCTTAAATGTCTACTTCGTAAGATTTAAATTTTGCAACAATGAACTGATTTTACTACATTGAAACTGATAGATAAACAAATAGTACATTTTGAGATTAACAGTTAATTTGGACCAGACTGTAAAGAACGCATCTCAGCCTCAGTAATCCGGCTTTATGTTATTTAAAGAAAATTGAATCATCAACATGAAAAATGATAATTCTTGGTTGCCATGTATTTTATAAAGCATAGAAAAGAAATACGTTCCATAAACTTGCCAGCGAATAAGTGTGACCTCCAGCCACGAAGTGGAAGAAACGTAAAAATTGCACATCCAAATGAAAACAAATAGTTCAGACTCCAAGCCTTGAGAGCTTTCACACTCAGTAGTCAAAACAACTGTGCTTGGAGCGAAAAGCGCCGGATCAATGAGATAGCCGAGCGAATGAGACAGAAAGAAAGAGACAGAGAAAGCCGAAACACGCGCGCCTACCTCCTCCCTTACCTCGGCAAAAAATGCTCCACACACTCACAACTTTCTTAAAAATGAAGAAAAAAGAATAGACACCTAAACACCGGGGCCACTATTCACTTGTTCGAAGTTCTCCTTATTCGATAGAATAAATGAACATATTCCATCATCCATCAAAGTCAATTTCATTTTTTACACTACAGGGAGTAAAATGGTCTTTTCTTCATTCCCAATACAAAATAAAGCACCCATGTAACAATAGTATATGAACCAATTGAGTAAAAGTAAAGAATGTCTCAAATCACATGTTAATTGTCGGCCGAGGTAATGTCATCCCCTGCTGAAATTATACAGGGATATGGTCCAGGGAATCAGCTTGATTCTCTAGCTTTATTTATACCTAGTAACCTAACGTTTCCCTGACTTCTTCTATAAGGTGTTTGCATAAGGGTTGGACGTCATCCTAAGTGGATCCAGACAGTCTTCCCAATCCTCTTCCTGATACCTAGGAAATCCCAAACAGGGATTTGACCCAGTGATCATCAAATCAGGATTCCCTACATTATACCTATTAATACTTCGCTGACCTCTTCCATAAGGTATAATGCACAAGGGTTGGTTGGTCGTCATTCTAAGTGGTCCAGTCTTCCCAACCCTTCTCCTAATACCTACCAAATCCCCATCTCTTTCGACATGGGATAGAAAACTTAGAAAGCACTAATTGTGTCAGTACGACGACCATACTTCAAAGCACAGCTGTCACTAACCTTGAGCTTGTCGTAGGTCGTGTCGAGCTCCAGCCGATGCACGAAGGGGTTGAGTATGTCGGTTGCCAGAGGTTCTTCCGTCAACATCTCCTCTTCATCCTTGCCCCTCGAGCTGCGCAACTTCGCGTTTTCCTCCATGATCTCGTCGGCCACCGCCGTCTCGATCTCCTTGCTCGTGTACCGCATCCCGGCTCGCTAGACCGGCGCCTCCTTTCTCCTCCTTTCTCTCTCTCTCTTTCTCCTAGACCTGCCGAACGCACAGAAAACCTCACCACCACGACGCGCACTAGAGGCTCGTCCGATCGTTCCGCAGTTTATACAACGGGTCCACCTGCAGCAGACGACGCTCCCACGGAAGGCGCGCGCACCGCCGCACCAGCGTGTCGGCTTTCCCCCAGGGGAGTGCACAGGAGAGCCGCCGCGCGCACTGTTCAGGCTAACGAAGGTGTCTACGGGAGCCGCGGTGTCGACGCATCGGCGCCGGATCAAAGAGTGCGCGGATGCTGATGCGCGCCGAGCGCCCGGCCGCGCGACCGCCTCGCGCAGCCGCCGTCTGGTGGGGGAGGCCCGAGGGTAGGGGATGGCCGCCGCGGCGCCCGAGAGAGCGCGGACGATTCTGTACGTGTGTGCTTATAAATACACCGCTGTGTGTATATGCTACACCTTCTCGCTTTCTTTACCTTTTGGAACGAAGTTCCTTATGTCGCGTTACGGCGCAGGGGCTACACGAAGAAAAGTGTAATGCAACGGAAACCCGA